>APFE031637809.1:4177-20077 GCA_000404065.3 Pinus taeda
TTATCCTAGTTTCCATAATATAAAATATAAATATTAGGATAAAGATTGGTTATATATAATTATTTTTAATAATTTAAATAAATAAACTATTATTTTATTTTATTTTTTACCTAGTTTAACTTATTTCCACAAATAAAATAGTAAATATTGGGAATAATAATAACAATAAGAATAATAATAATTTATTAGGGTCCTTGGGTCAAAATTAGACATTAATCGGTTTTAGCTGTTGGAATCTCTGCTCGAACTATTTAACGCGCTAGACTAGATCTGTCTCTTCAACTTGTCCTGACGATGAACCACACTAGTTGGTTCGAAACGCGTCGGCAAAGGTCTTTCTTTATGTGATTTACGCCGAAATTCTTATTATAACTATGATGGATCACAGAAGCCTCAATTCTACAAAGATGAAAGATAATTAGCTTGAAGAAATGCAGAGAAATATAGAGCAATTGAGTGTCAGTCCTCAGCTGATAGAGTTTAAGAAAGAAGCCAAAGAGTTAAATACACCGCTCAGGCATTAGCATAATATCTTTTGCAACAAAATCATGTTGCTTTAGGATCAATGTAAGGCAGGAAATTCTCGTTTTGATCAATTGGCCGAGATGATGAGCTATTTTGATTAGTGAATGAGAAATTAACTGATTTTCTAAGTTGGCAGGAAAGTGCAGAAGGTATAAATGAAAATATGCCTAAAATTGATGAGGCACAAAAGTTAATAATTTTTTGAGAATGGGAAATCAGAATGAAACAAGCTGAGGTTGCAGTAAATGAGGTCCAAAATATTTAAAATTATATCATTTAATCAATCAATGATACTCTGTTACAATCAAATCTGATTTCTAACTACTCAGAAGATTCTCTTTCAAATGCCAAGACATTATTGAAAACCTGGTTGGAACATAGCACAACAATGGCTGAGACAGTTGAACAGTTATCTAAAATTGACCTTGAGAATCATTGGTAGTTTCTTGTCAATCCTCATAGACAATAGTTGGTACTTCGTTTCTTATCTAATATTACTACACAAATGTTACCACCGTTAAAGACTGCTATTTTTACTAGCCAGATGAGGATCAATCCTAAGCAGCCTCCAGAGCTCACTAGTCTATTGGACATATATAGGTTGTGGCAACTCACTATTGGGAAGTCCTCATCCTAAGTTCAAAGACTATTACAAAAATTTCCTGATTAGTCTTCTACTGTTTGTTTTTGTTGAGAGATTAGTGGAAGAGTTTGTTTTTATCATTTTTGTAATGAGACTATAAATGTACCTCTCCGAGATGGAGATAGGGGTTCTGAGTTTTGAAAAGAAAGAACTTAAATTGCACTTTTGTATTTAAGTGTTTCTTAATAAACAACTGAACCACTTGTAGTTCCAGAATGAGCAAATTTACGATTTCTCGAGTACTATTATCCATTGTTTTTGTTTCTTTGCTTTGAATGGAATTGTTCATTGATATTGTTCATATAAATGTGTTCAATTTAGTCTTTCATAATCACTGTTGACATGTTTGATTGAAAATTATATTATATTGTGAATAATGAAATTTCTTATCATATGTAATGCTTTAATTAAATTAATTTTCCTTGATTGAATTAATATCGTAATTTCGTACCCCCTATCGGGGTGGGCACCCGAGGATGTATGACAGAGATGGTTGTTAGGACAACTAAGGGTTGGATACATTCCACTGCATCCCACACGCTCATGGCGATGGGTGCGGTGGCCTCCCGCATGACAATCTACAGAGGACAATGGAGAAGTGGCAGTCAGTGCCAGGGTAGTGACGGAGGTGGGAAGGACAGGACATGATGATGGATGGGACAGAGAATGAAGGAAGGGGATTATGAAGGTGGGAAGGGTGATGGGGAGAGCATAGCTGCTGAGGAGAGATAGAGAAACGACGAGGCATACCAATGCAGAGACCATGAAAGACACCCCTTCACATCAGCACCAGGTATTTTATCTAGCTCTACTCGTCTACTGCAACGATTTCCGTGTGTTTCCATGGCGGGGGAATGAGAGATCAGACCAGGGAGGGGAATAGGGGAATAGGTGGGAGAGACCTTGGCATGCTAGGAGGGAAGGGAACTAGGTTTGAACCAGTAACTGGAAATGAGAGAGACCATCAGTGATAGGACCATGAGGAACCACCTGCAATCATGCTCGCCAGCCAGATTACCAGTGAGAGAGGGGAGCATGTAGACAAGCAAGTGCGAGGGAAGGAAATTGGGAATGGCAGAGAGGAGCGGAAAATGCATAGGACAAAGGGGCGAGGGAAGGGGAGGAAAATGAGTGTAGTGGTTATCTGGCTCAATGGGTGTGTGATTAGTACCGTAAGTATCATCTGAACTGGGCATCAAGGCATTACCCCTAGGATCAGAGGAGAGAGATGCAAACACCAAAAAAGTGGAGAGGCTAATGCTTGGCAGGTGAGTGGCGCTGATAATTCTGGGAGAGGAGAGGCACCGCAGCCTTGGGCAAAGGGGCACTAGGGTAGAGGCAATTGCGGTTGGAAATGTGAGGAGAGGGGAAGCAACAACATTGTGGAAAAACCGGGACATACATTCCGTGATCTAATCCAAATTGTGTGTGAACAGTTTCTCCCAACAACATAAATGGCTAGACCAGCCCATGGAAGAGGACGAGGCAGAAGGGGAAGGGAGTTGCCTCGTGCAGCTGACCCAGGCACCTCAGAACCTAGGCGTGTAAGAAAGCTGGTTGAAAGGCTCATCAGTGAAGCGACAAAAACATACAGGGTAGGGATGGATGCAGGCATCTGCAAGATCTTAGAAGATTGGGAGGAACAAATAAAAGAGGAGGAAAATTCTGAAGAGGAAAAGGAGGCCTGCCGTGAGGTAATCCCGGACCCAGTGAATACTAGGGGAAGACTCACACAATTTAAGCAGACTTTATACAGTATTAGCTCATGAAGAGCCTTCTCGGGAAGGCCATGGAGCTACTGTCAATGGGGATGGAAATGACCCTCCAGGACATGCCAAACTACAAGAAATACCTGCAGACCATCCAGTTCCAGTTGTGTAAGTAGGACATTCACCTAGATCGTATTCAAAGGCATATCCCTTGTATTATCGAGCTGGCAGATGCACCACGAGAGTCAGTTGAAGACCTAGCCACGGTGGACTCAGCCTTAAAGGCTCAGAAGGAATAGTTAGGTTCTAGAATATCTTTTGGTTTTTAGCGCATAGCATTTACTTTTACTGATGTATGCTTATGATAGATAGAAAATTAGACTCATATCATGATATAGATGTATATATAGCTTGGGTTGATCGCCTGAAACTATATTATTTTTGGATGGCTCATAATGAAGATAAGTGGCCAACAGACTTGGTTTCCCACTGGGCAAGTTGAGGCCACCTATCTAATCTCTGTGATGTAAACTTGTCTTTTATAAATAGAAAATAGAAGGTCCTACCAAGCTTTACAAAAAAAAATATATCGTAATTTCATAATAATCTATATTATTATGCTTGTTACGACATCTTTCTAGCACATATGTTTCCAGCCTTCTCGGGTACTATAATAGATTGTAGTAATTTGTAATTTAGTTGTTAAGAATATATTAATATTTCTAAAGAGCTATGATCACCAACATCCATCCCACTTTACACAAATTTGTTAAAGGGATATTGGTTCCATAATTCCAATTGGAGCTAGTATCCCAAACGGAAAAGGGCCTAATTGGGGTCCCAACTGGGTATTTTCCCCCAATGTTGATTATGTCAATTCAAACTATCAACATGACCTTAAATTAATCTTGGGAAACACCTTAGATCCTCTAAGTTGATCAAATCAATCATCTATTCTCAGAAATGGACATTTATTCTTGATAGTCATTTTATTCAATTGCCAAAAATCCACACATAAGCACTAGGTTCCATCCTTTTTCTTAAAAAACAAGACTAAAGCACCCCATGGTGATACATTAGGCCAGATTTACCTTTTCTTCAACAACTTCTCCATCTTCATCTACTATTATTTTAGTTTTGGTGTGTTCATTCTATAAGGTGTCTTAGATACTAGAGCAGCGCTAGGCATCAAATCAATCGAAAAATCTATATCCCTCCTTGGAGGTTATCTATATATTTCTACAAATACATTAGTGTATTATCTCAACACTAGATAATCTTCTAATTTGGCTTGTTGATCCCTATTGGGTTCCTCCAAATGAACTGCCAAAATTTGGCAATCTGTTCTAACAAGGTTGATATCTCTCGAATGGATATCGATCTAGGGATTCCCTAGACATACCTCTATCAACCTTCATCATCAACACATGTAAAATATTATTATAAAAATCAAGAATTGCATGATGTTTCTATAGCCAATCCATATCGATCAAGTGATTATATGATCATAGGGTAATTATATTAAGCTTATCCTTAGTACTTAATCCATTCAAATTAATCAGACATTCCTTCACTAGTTTTGTAACTCTTCTCTTAACTCTTGTAGCTAATTCAACTAACTATGCCTTTCAGTGCTTGCTCCTTTCTAATTTAAACTTTTCTACTAATTTCATATCAACATAATTGTGACGAGCTCTTGAATCAATCAAAATAGTAATAGGTTGATTATGCAACATACCTTAGATTTCAATCATGTGTGCCTAGTGTTCAACTTTCTTGTTATCCAATGCAACATAAATTCTGGGCATGCATCTACCGATGTTCTCCACTGTGTCAATTTCCTGCAAGTTTTGCATTGTCATCTTATTTCCATTTTTTTAACGGAAGTCTCAAAATTTATGATATCCTCGACAACCCCAACATTTGATAGGTTGAACTGAAGGTTCCTTGTCTAAAAATTCATCGCCCTTGGGTTCGCTAATAACTAGAGCTAGCTATTGTTTTAATCGTGACCCAATTTTGAAGGGTGAGGGTTTATACCCCTTATTTCTTTGTTCCATGAAACTCTTCTTCTTCTTGTCCCATGTTTTTTGTAAAACTGTTTTTTTTTTGCTCGTATAACTGCTCAACTTTCCTCATGGTTGCATCCAAAGTGTTGGGCTCATCGATTTTGAGCTTGTCTGCATAGACTTAAGGTATACCATTAACATATCTATGAATTTTAACCTTCTCATCTTTAATAAAACCAACATACCTTAGCTCTATGAATTTCCGACCATATTCCTCCATGGTCATATTAACCAATTTTAGCTCGAAGAATCCCTGCATCTTCTTGTCATAATAATGTTCGAATAAATACTTTCTTTGGAAGTATTCATTAAATTTTTGCCATGTTAGCCTCTTTTCATCCACATGTTTGACTTCTTTAAGTTATTCCCACCATAGGTGAGCCTTACCCTTCAACTGGTATATAACAATTCGAGCTTCATAATTGAAGAGTAATCAAACAACTGCAAATACCTCCGCATCTCCAATAACCAGGCCTCAACTTCTTCGCTCTTTTTATGTCCTCCATTAAAAGTGGGGGGTTTAATCTTCTTCAATTCCTTGTATAACTTGTCCCTATGAGACCATCTCTTGTTGGCTCTCTTCAAAGGTGATGCACTAGGGCTGCTATCAATTTCCGAGGTGTTATAATCTCTCTTATGTGATCTCCTCTTTGCATACATATATTGTTGGTCATCAATATTAACTTGTCTTCAATTCCAAACACCTTGTTTATTAAACTTGTCGTTGGCTTTTTGAGCATGTTGAGAATTATATTGTTGGTCGAGCTCTTTGTTATGAATAGAATATATATTAAAAATATGTAAATATAAATAATAATAACAATCAAATAATGATAACTAGTGGATAATATAGAAGAAGGTATGTGTTAAAGATATGACCATTCATGAAAGGCACCTGCCTAGGTATATTAAGCGGGCCCTCATTTGTAACAATCTCATATATCAATATCAATTTCTTTATTGTGTGTCTATATATAAATACTATATATAATAATATAATATACTATATATATATAATTATATAATATATTTTATAATATTTATGAATTATAATTGTATACCTATAATGACATATAATTAAATACGTGCTGTTCTCTAAAGACATGACCATTCATGAGGGCGTATATAATGGAACCGTCATTTATAAATCTCTTCGTACCCCTTATATAAATATATAATATATAGTACAATAGTATCATATAATTAATATACTATTACTATATCCTCGGATGGCCATTGTAATTCCAAGTGTTTGAAGATTATGTGATGGATGGCTGTCGCTACCACCAAGAGCCATTTTTCGTCTCTTTTTTCAAGTTCGTTTCAATTAAATTTTTGATAATTAATATATATATAATATTTGTGGGGTGTGTGTGTGGGACAGGGTAAAATCATAAAAAAAAACCTATAATGAAGAAAATAAAAGTATAATAATTTGAAAAAAAATATATATATATATATAGAGGAATAATTAAATATGAAGAATTAAAAAAAGAAAATTATTTAAAAAAAGAAAAGAAAAGAGGTGAGATTATATATTTAACAAACACCTACATGCGCTCGACAAAGTAGACCACGTTTCTGCCATGCATAGTTATATTTTTGGCCCTGCTACTTTGTCTGCATTCATTCCTCTATTGGTTTGAAGTGCAAGAGGTCCAACCGCAAGTCGGTAACACCACAACGCCTTTGCCACAACCACCGTTGACGTTGTTAGCACTGTTGTTCCGTCCACATTGTCGTTCACCAGTGTACTACCAACGTTGTAGCCTATACCTATACCACCACCATTGCACGACGCTGACATACACACAAAGCGGCCACCAGTTCTGCCACCGCCCTCCATTCCGCTACTTGTTTTTCAATTGCGTTATTAGACCCTCCATCTCACTGATTTATGATAGTAATGATCATCATCATCATCAAACCTTGTAGTCGTTGAATATAAGAATAGGTACAATACCCATCACAACCGCTAAGATCATTTTTCAAGTGCACTCATGGAAAGATCACAAACATTGAGCTAATCGGGCCAATTTGTGAGTAACAATCAAGACTGTTTAAATTCCTCATACTAACTATCATTCATATTAAAGTTCGAAAAGGGTACAAGCCATGAATTAAAAATTATTTGAAAGGGAGATATACTCTTTATTATAAGGGGAGTTTTTTTTTTTAATAAAAAGGGGTGAAATACATTATTATAAGAAAAGGTATTAAAAGGATATAAAGTAAAATAATCATGAACGAAAAATATAATAAGTATGAAGTTATATTTAAAAAAAAATAAAATAAAAGTTATTATTTAAATAAATAATTAATTCTAAAGGTATTTATAAGTTAAAAAAAATGGGAATAAAACGTTACATTTTAAAATTTGTTTATATATATAAACTTTTTGGTCAAAATATCATTGACAAAATTATTGATGAAAGCAAATGGAATCACAAAGTGACAACACCTAAAGTCCACAGTGAATCCGTTAATCGATCAACTTGTTGTTTGCAATTCGTTACTTGCTTCGTCACTTGTAGGTTGGGATAGGAAAGGAACCAGTTGCTTGACTTGGGTAGGCATGCATTTTGATTACACGATGGGATGAGTCCGTGGGAGAGCCACACGTTACTTGCATCAGGATTCTGTTGAGTTAGGGATTCAACAGCTTGAGGACCCGTAATTATCATTTGCAGTTACACTGTTGAGCACAATTTTTTGGAAAGGGCATTGGCAACTGGGTTGGTGATTGGCAATGAACAATGGAAATGGCGTTGGCTATGATGGTTGTGTTGGTGGATTAGTCTCGGATTTTGGACTGAGCGTGGGGGATGCTCAGCTTGAGGAGAAAAGAAATGGATTTTATAACGAAAGAGAAAGGAATATTTTCATAAACTTCATATAATTATGTTGTAGTGCTATTTAAAATTAAAGGGACGCTTGGAGGAAAATATGTCACTAATTCCATTTCTCAAGCCGAAGATAAAAATTATACAACTCTAAACTCACTAATCAATTGGTGATTCCCGAGGCAAATATAATCGAAAAAATAGACCCTGAAAACAAAACATTATGAGATAATTGATATACAATCAAACATTGGGGACCATACATTTATATTGCAATTCTCTTTTCAATCCCTATTAGTTGATCTAGGCGACATAATTTTGGGTTCACCCTAGGTAGAATCATTAGGGTCGTTCATCTTAAATACCAAGAAAAAGTTCCCGACATTTTCCCACAGGAAGAAAAAATAACACTCCAAGACATTACATTGAAGTCAGATCCAGTAACACCAGAAGATATACAAGATATCTCAAAAGTAATCCTTCAGGAAAGTCAAAAATCAATGCAAAATATGCAAAAGGAAGTTGACAAGATTATCATAGACCAAAATGAAGAAGTTTCTCGCCTCAAAAACCACAGTGAAAAATTACTTGCATATATTAATAAGTCCAAGGATAAGAAGCAAAAACTTAAGTAAGAAAAAAAAGTTTCGAGAAGAAACTCAACGAGAGTCTATCAGAGAAAGACGAAGAAAATTTGTGCTTAAAAAACCTTAATAAAAAATTATTAGAACATGTCCATGGGATCATGGATAGACGGTGATTGGGTGCTCTGTCAAGGCACTCCTTAATGTGAAGTCACTAGTTCAATTCCCCGCCCCAATAGGGATGATATATTGGACATGATAAAGATGTAGTCCTGCGAAACTTACAAAAAAAAAAATTAGAACAAATCAAAGATTTAAAAGCTGAAAAACTTGAATTTCAAAATAAAGTTGACTTATAAAATGACGAATTATTATGTCTCATAAATCACAATCAAAATCTACTCAATTAAGTTAAGAAACTTAAAAATGATAAAACATCATTTGAAAATAAACTAGAAGAACTTATCATGAAAGAAGCATTGAAGTATTCAAATGTAATAGTCCAAGTTGAAGAAAAAGGGAAGAATATTGATCCATCCAATATCACAACTAAAGATAATGACAAAGTAGTGGAAGTGAAAACATATCTAGATGTTGGAGTTCAAACACTGGATATTTCAAGTGAATATCTAACGATTAACCAAGCAACTTCTATACCTAAAGGAAATTAGATACTTTAAGTAAATTGAGAAATCAACACAAATAAGATAAGGTAAATTTGCTCACAAGAACTCCTTATCTACGCCCAAATCATAAAAGCAGACATCCCAACCATTCTACAAATCCATATCACACAAACTAGAGACAAGTGACTTATGTTCCAAAGAAAGTCAATGTTACCAAAATTTAGTCTTATGATAAAAAGTCATCTGAAATAGAAAGTCAATGTTACCAAAATTTAGTCTTATGATAAAAAGTCATCTGAAATATCTAGTATCTGCAAGATTCCACATAATATGGGTTTAGGATGGTTTAGGATCGTCAGATCCCTTCTCAGCTCGAATATTTTTTTTATTCCTTAGAAGATCCCATCATCTTATATCATCGAATATGACAACTTTAAGAAATCTAAAAAATGCAAGTAGATTACAAGACAAACAAACAAATGACAAGTTTTATTAGAAATAAGCTATGAGGACAAAGTTTTCTAAACAGAAAGGCAATTTTATGAATATAAAATATATATATAAATAATAATAATAGTCATAGTAATAATTAAGTAGTGGTTAGTATAGAATATGCATGTCTCTAAGGACATGACTATTCATGAAGGGGCACATGCCTAGATATATAAGTGGTCCATCAGTTGTAACAATCTCATATATCATATCAATTCTTTTATGCTCTATTCAATATATAAATTTCTATCCTCAATGGATGTATTTGTATTCCAAGTGTTCTAAAGAATATTGTGAAGTACATAATTTAATTGTTACACTCCTGTTGAATTTTGTTTAGACTGTAGAATTTGGGTATTGATTTCTTGCTTCTCTTTTACTAGTTTGGTATTATCAGCTTTAAAACTAAGAACCTCCATCTTGAGGCTTCTCATGGTCTTCTCCAAATCCCCATTTTGTGGTCTACCCTCTTCATGACCATTCAATTCTATTCCAACATCCTCCATACTCAATTCCTCTTTTCTCACCTAGGCCTTTCGAACTATTAATGTTTGGAATATCTCTCGTTTATTCAATTCTCATAGTGTCAGTTGTTTTTCGAACCTGTACACTTTTTCAGATAATTTCTTCAAAAAAAATTCCCAACTCAAAATTCTACAGCTACCAGTGTGTTCAGTTCGCCAGTAGTTTTTCGTAGATTGCTTACTCATGAAATTCTGACACTTGAGCAGAAAACTATGCCCTCCAAAAGTTCCAATTGGACTCTAATTTTTCTCCTCAAAACTCCCATAGATTTCTCCTTAATTTATGGAAAATTTCTATCACCAAATCCAATTTCTAATTTCCTAGATGCATTCTTCTCGAAATTCCTTTCTTTTGACTACCCATAAGACAAATTCTGACTCTGGAGCCCAAAGATATGACCCTTAGAAGCTTTTTCTCTCTTTCTGCTTCTTCTCATCTGTTACAAAGTTATAAAAACTCATTTAAACTCCAAGATAAATTTCCAACCCTTAGTATAAGTCTGCTTTATTCCTATTGTAAGGATATTTTCTATTGATGTCAAAGGAGATACCAACTCAATAATATTGTTGCATAGGCTTGTAGAGGAGTTCAAGTCCTTTCCAATGAGTATTTATTCACCCTCTAAATCCTATTTGTTGAAGAGATATTGAATATACAAGTAAGAGAAACATGGTTTGAATTTGACCTACATGAGCCTACATGAACACAAGTTGGCCTTCTCCAAGAGACATGTCCATTCAAAACAGGGTCGAACAAGTATAAATAGAAGCCATTCTCCTAGATTTTGTCCATCTAACTCAACAAAAAATACATAGAAGCAATTCAAATCTAAGGCAAGAAATAGGAGTTCACAACCCGTGAACTAAGGAGTCGATCAAGGAGAAAAACGAGGGATTCTTATTGGGTTTTTTTTATACTTTTCTATTTTCTTTGTGGGTTCTTCAATTACATCTGAACATAATTTCGTTCCTACTCTTAAACCATACCTCAACTTATCCAAGAGAAGAATCTCGACTCTCCTTGAGACCAAGACTTTCAGCCCTCCTTTGAACACACATTCAACCTTTTTAGGCAGACATTTATGAGCATATTTTTGGTCCTTTTGGAAGTAAAATTCTCTGTAATTTTTGGAGCATATTTCTTTGTGTGTTAGAATAGATTTTTGATCTGTTTGGAACATACCTTCCTGAACTTTGGAATAAAGTTTTTTGGCCCTTTTGGAGCAGATATTTCTATGTATTGGAGCATACTTTCAACCCTCCCAATGAATGATTTCAGGCTTGTATTAAGGCACAGACATGAACCTACTGTGGATAAGATAAAGTGCATACATTTTCCTCACCTTGGAGCAATTTTTAAGGGTATACTTAACACCTTCTTGACGCAGATTTCGTCCTTCTTTGAAGGTAGATTTGGAGTTGTTTGGAAGCAAAATTTGGGTATCATTTGGAACATACATTTGAATACTTCCTTGAAGACTTTGTTGAATATCCTTGTTGGAAGCTAGACTTAGACCCTCTTGGATAGATCTTGGACTTCGTTTAGAGTAGACTTTGGTTTCTCTTTGAGTCACCCTTGACCTATTGTTGAAGATATCTTTAAGGAGTTGATGAAGCATATTTGAAGATCAACTGAAGCATTTTTGGATATCTGTTGAAGCATTCTTGAATATTTGTTGAGGCAACATTGTAGATTTGTTGGAGTACTCTTGAAGTTTTTGCTGAAACTTTATTGAAAACATTTTGAAGCCCTTTTTGAAGTAAGTAATTTTTGTAAAGTTTTGATTGGACCAAGTTGGTTTTTGGAGTTGTTGAAAGGGTTGGAGTCCTTAGTTTTTACCAACTTAGAGCTTGGAAGTTGTTGAAAGGATTTGAGTCCTCACTATTTTGAACAAAAAAAATTAATTTTGTTTTATCTCATGTTCTGGTCTATTTTGTGATAAATTTTTTAACTATCAAAAACAACAATTGAAACAAATATTGAGCAAGTGGTCTGTCATATTCAAAATTCACTAAAGTGGTGCATATTAAAACAACTAAAGATATGTGGGACAAACTCATTGGCATCTATGAAGGAGATGATAAAGGAAAAAAGGAAAAGCTCCAAATCTTTAGGAGGCAATTTGAAAGTTTCAAAATTAATGAAGAAGAAAACATTGCTGCTTACTTTCTCCAGGTAGATGAAGTTGTCAATTCTCTCAAAGGACTAGGTGAATACATCAAAGAGAAGAGAATTGTCCATGAAATTATAAGATCGCTTCCAAACTGCTTTGATGCCAAATCCATTGCCATAGAAAAATTAAAAGACTTGGATGGCTTGAAAATGGATGAGCTTTGGAATTATTATTTCATATGAAATGAGAACATGAAACTCAAATAAAAAAGAATTTGTTTTCAAAGCATCAAAAACATCAAGGAAGGGGAAGAGTTGTGACTACAACAATGATGATTCTGATACCAAAACAAAATTGGCACAATTTGTCAAGAACCTGAAGAAAGGATCCAAACTCAAAGGTAAGTACCCTCTCATTTGTTTTAAATGTGGAAAAATAAAACATTATGTTGCAAAGTTTCCTTTCAAGGATGACAATGATGATGAAGATGAGCCTAAAAGAAGGTATTTCAGAAAGAAAGGTTCAAACAAAAAGAACTTCTTCTGTAAACAAGACAATGATGATCCTAATGAAGATGGACCTAAGAAAAGAACACTCAATAAGAAAGGCTCAAACAAAAGAAATTTCTTCTCCAAGCAAGATAGTGATGATTTTGATGAAGATGATAATTATGTGGGAGGTAGAGAAGTATTATACATGGCCTTCATAGATGACACAAATAAACCTAAAGGGGAAGAAGAAGGAAATTTGGATGAATTGTTGATTAGTACCATTGAAGAGAATGAAAAACTAAGGAAAAATAATGGAAAGTTGTCACAAGAAATCATCTCTCTCAAAACTAAAAAACAAGAGGCAAAGAGGATGAAACAAGTATTGAATGACAAGCTAAGAGAAAAGGAAGAGACCTGCAAGAATTTTGAAGCTGAAGTTCTCTCTAAAAATGGAATTAGACAAGGTCAACAAAAGCTTGAAAATTTCTCAAACCCTAGATGTCATCCTTGGCACTCAAAGACCACAACATGAAAAATAAGGACTTGGATAAATAGGTGAATCATATAGTTCAAAGGAGAACACTAATATCCATCATGGAGAAGAACCAAGAAGCTATGTTGATGCTCTTTGTAATTGTCCAAGAAGTGACAAGCAGTTCAACACAACAAAGGTACCTCCTCGCAATAATCCAATGAATGAGAAGTTATATTATCCATAAAGGAATAACAAATCAAGCCAAGATTATACTAACAAATATCAAACTATTTTCCTTCGCCATTTTTTCTTTGTAAAAATTTTGGTAGTCAGGCTAAGTATTGCAAGGCTTATGGAGGTAATAATGTTGACTCAAGAAAGTATGGGACCAATTACCAAAATAATACTATTCATTCAAGGATAAAAAACCAAACCAAACTTACAATTCATTTTCTCCTCTTTCAAAATACAGTCTAGAACGCTCCAAATGCAATAATCCAAGTCATGAAGCACAAAATTGTCCACCAGAACCATGAGAAAGGGTATGGAGAATGAAGACTAGAGAATACACCCCTGAAAAGTGTGGCCTAGATTTGTGCTCACAAAATGAGGAAAATAAATGGTTTGTAGGCAGTGGATGTTCTAGGCACATGACTAGCGTTCGAAAGAAGTTCATCACGCTAAACAAGAAGGATGGAAATGTGATTTTTGGTAGTGGATTGCTAAAATTGTTGGTAAAGCATAGTGAGTCTCTTCAATGCAAGGGAAAAGAAAAAAATGTATTGTATGTAGAAGGAATCAAGTAGAATTCTAAATATTAGCCAATTATGCGATCAAGGTCATGATCTCATATTCCATTCCAAGGACTGTGAGATAAGGAGATCATCTTCAGGAAAATGGTTAGGAAGAGGAGTAAGAAAAGTAGATAATGTATACACTCAGTGAAATTTAAGAAGAAAAATGTTACATGATTCAAGTAGATGAAAGCTTGTTATGGCACAAGCGATTGGGACATCTAAACTTCGATAATTTAGTGAACATTAGCAAAACTCAAGCAATAAGAGATATCCTCATAATTTCAAAACCTAAAAAGGATATTTGTGCACCATGAAAACATGGAAGGAAAACAAGGACCAACTTCAATACAAAGGAATGCTCATCATCCAAGCCTCTAGAAATAATTCATGTAGATTTTTGTGGGACAACCAGAACTTCAACTTTGCAAGGAGAAAGGTACTTTATATTATTTATAGATGATTATGCTAGAATGATGTGGGTATTTTTTGTAAGATTTAAGTCATAAGCACTAGAATGTTTTAAAACCTTCAAAGAAACATTTGAAAATGAAATTAAGTCAAAAATCAATTGTTTCAGTACAAATAGAGGTGCATAATTTTCCTTAGGTGAATTCAATGAACTCTGTGAAAAACATGGAATCAAGAGGGAATATTTGTTGCTAGGACTCCACAACAAAATGGATTTTTTGAAAGAAATAACAAATTACAAGAGACTGCAAGAACAATGCTATTAACAATTATTTTACAACCTAAATTTTGGAGAGAAGTAGTTGGGGCAACAATATATACTATGAAAACGGCACATCTCTGGGAAAATAGTGACAAAACTCCATATGAATTATGGAAATGAATACTTGCTTCAGTGAAATATTTCAAAATATTTGGAAGTAAGTGTTTAATGAAGATAAATGATGATTCACTAGGCAAGTTCAATTCTCAGGTTAATGAAGGAATGTTTCTTGGTACTCTACAAGAAGAAGACCTACAAATGTACAACATTTGGTTGTGAAAGGTAGTTGAAAGAATTGATGTAAATATTGATGAGGCACTTCCTAAAAAATAAGTTGAAATCAATGGATAAGATCCTATTCTTAGAGTCCTAACAAAAGATGTTGCAAAATAAGAAAATGAGTAAGAAAATAAAAAAGAACCATCTTAAACTCCATTAAGGGTAAAGTTTGTTCAAAAACATCATCGAAAATATCAAATTATTGGTGATGTGGATGATGGAATAGAAACTCAAAGAAAGATGACAAATAAACCAAAAAGGAATGATATTTCCCTATTGTCCATGATAAAACCAAAGAAATTCACTCAAGCAAGGATCCTCATTGGATAAAAGCAATGGAAGAAGAGATGTATCAAATTGAAAACAATGGAACATGGGAGCTAGTACCTTGTCCAAAGGATAAGAATGTCATAGGAACCAAGTGGGTGTATAATAATAAAGTAAATGAATATGGACAAATAATCAAAAACAAGGCAAGGTTGGTGTGCTGAAGGGTACTCTCAAATTGAAGGAATTGACTTTGAAGAAACCTTCACTCATGTTGCCTGATTATAAGCTATAAGGATGTTTTTGGAATCTTCTTGTTCTAAAGGCTTCAAAATCTATCAAATGGATGTAAAATCAACATTTCTAAAAAGTGACCTAAAGGAAGATGTTATGAAACCAGCTTCAAGAAAGATAGAAAAGATAGATCAACGCCTTAGAATTCAGCCTCTTCGAGGGGGCAACCTCTACATTACATAAATGAACAATTCTTGGATGATACAAATGAAAAAACCTCCTTTATATATATAGGAGTCTAAGGAGTCACAATATAACCCAGCCGACCTAACAATAATAATATAAAGCCACAAAAATAACAATAGAGAGATTCTATGGGGCATAATAATAACAATATGGGGATAATAGGGGCACAACAAAATTAATAAGGGATGCAACTACAATATTAATGGGGTAATCACTAGTATTATAGGGACCCAACATGCCCCTCTCCTTCAA
>APFE031637813.1:0-18151 GCA_000404065.3 Pinus taeda
TGATCCTATACTTAGCCAAATATTGGAAGATATTATGGCTAACCAACTTCATCTCACTATGCCCTTCTTTCACTTTTCACAATGGAAAGCGTCAAGCATGACCAATATCCTCCTAGAACTATACAATGTGCAGTTCCTACCTCTAAGGAGTACACATTACACAATCACGGTGCTCAATCCTGGCCTCCTAACCTCCATAATTATGCATCAAGCCTCCATGTCAGTCTTCTTCTATGCATTATCCAATGGCAAGAAACAAGTTGTCTTCCTTCCTTCCTCAGCTGCATAATACCCTAGCTTTCTTCCATCCTAAATTGAGCATTGTGTAGTCTCAGTGGGAAAGCCTACCTCACTAAGCTCCTCAACTCCACAATGTTCCTTCCTAGGCCTCTAGAAATGCACATTGCATAGTCACAATCCTCAATCCTCCAATCTTGGCCTCTAGAATTGTGCACTGCACAATCCTTGAGTCTTCCTCCCAATCTAGTACTTAGTTCTAGTTGCGTCAATGGTTTTGATGAATCATATTAGAACAGCCATTTTTTGGATGATGTCCTCTTGTCATGAGTGATTTCCAACTACAAGTACCTTATCTTCACATGACAAGAAGATGATCGAAGAGAAGGAGAAGGAGTCAATGTTAGAAGATACTTGTGAAGAGGAAAAGATAGGTTGATCATTGAACATGAAGATGAAGGGACATTATATTGTGATAGAAGTTAGAAGATCAATATCATAACGAAGACTCCCTATTTTCAGCCCTTGGAGGGTGAACATGAAGGAAAAGTAGGTCTTTCATGAAGATGAAGTACTGAAAAGACCTCTCATGAATATCGAAGACAAAGCACCAAGAGGAACGACTTGGCATCCATGTCATCGTTGTCAAGTGTTGACTTGTACTAATTTCATCACAATTCCATGTATTCCATGTGTCTTGCCACATCATTTATGGATTTAACGATATAATTATCAAAAGGAAAGGACAAAATGTAATATGTTTAAGTCCAATATTCATATGTGGAATATGAAAAGCCACATAGTTATATATGGAAAGAGAGTCTTTAGGAGAAGTCAAAAACTCATATAGAAGTCCAAATCTCACATTAGAATTCCAAGAATCTTGAGGATAGCTCAAGAGTCATAGGGGATATGAAAGGAAATTTCTCATGTTATAAAAGAACCCCCATAACTCAAGGAAATGGATTTCAAAGGCTTAGCCTTTGGAGACCTAACCTTGGCTTCTCCAATTTAGCATAGGAGGGAGGATCATTCTTTGGAAAAGCAAGAAGTGACTTAATGTTCCACCATTGGAGCTAGTGTCTTGCCATTGTAATTGTGTACTTGGTATTTTCAGCTAATAATCAAAGTCTCATTGAGCCAACACACTTTCGTGTGTATGCTATAAACATCATAAGACTAATATTTTTTTTATATATATATGTTGTTCTCATTTGTACTAAATAAATTGAACTATTTCGGTTGATTTGGTGCTTATATTATTGAATCTGTGTTGTATTTTATTTAATGTTCATTGTGTTTGTTGTTGGGATCCTAATATCAGTTTATAGATTTAGTCTCGCTTTACATTTATTTGTTAACCCGGGGTCCATCTACTTAGTTCAAGGTTATCATGCAAGTTCTATGCAGGCTATAGGTTCCCTACCTAGCATTGATCAATTATGAAATACAAGTTTGTTGGCCCAAAATAGTTCTAAATCTATCCAACATAAATTAACAAATCTAGTAACAATAATCTTAAATAATATCAACAATGAGTAACAACAATCTCGAGTAACAACAATTTTGAATAACACTAAGGAAATAAACAAAACTCATAAAACTTTAACGATACCATT
Source organism: Pinus taeda (assembly GCA_000404065.3). Lineage (NCBI taxonomy): Eukaryota > Viridiplantae > Streptophyta > Pinopsida > Pinales > Pinaceae > Pinus > Pinus taeda. The sequence continues at coordinate 1,857 of APFE031637813.1, forward strand.
AAAATACATACATATTCCACACGAACTGTATTCCAACGAAACTTGATCAAAAGAGTGAGCCCAACTCTTTGATCAAGGCAGTGGCTGAAGAGTTATAGATCACACCAAGTTAATGATATGTTGTTACTCTTATTAATTCATAAAAAGACGACAAGTTGGAGTTTTCTTGTTACAAGAGAAAGGAAGATAATCCAGTTCTTCTCAGTTGTGTCATACTTATACACAACCTGTCATCATAAGAAATAACATAACTTAAAAAATCCAAAATTATGGTGATCTGACTGTCCCAAAAATATACCATGGTTCCTTAAATACTAAACAGAACGAAAAGGTAGTAACAGAGTTGGATCTGCTAGCTATCTAGGCAGTTGGTCAGTTGATGGTTCAGTCCTCGAATAGTGCAACCAGTTTACAATCGGAAGCATCATGATGGCTCTTGTTCTGTCAAATGATGCCTGGTATGAATTTTTTGAGTAATCTACAAATAATCTCATTAGAAAGTCATTTAAGTAGTGTTCCCCTATGGCTACTGCTTCATTAATCAACAATTCAAGAAGACATGCGAACATGATATACCTTTCCATAATTGGTCTCCAAATTAACGTCATAATAGATATAAAGTAGATGGAAATGGATAGGTGGAAGTAGGTAAAAATAGGTAATTTTAGAGTTATATGTTGTTCTCATCTATGCTAAAGAAATTGAACTATTTTGGTGGCTTTGGTGCTTATCTTATTGAATGTGTGTTGTATTTTCTTTAATGTTCATTGTGTCTCTGTGAACTCTTTTTCTATATATCTAAAAAACTTTTCCTTCCTCTTCTGTGTCTCTCTTAGGATAGTACTATTACCTTCCTTCTAGAGGCTCACTTAAATTTCCCTCTCATGATTTACACATTGAAATAGGTGTTTCACAGTGTCAATTTTCATTTTTATTTCAAAGGTTATGTGCATATTCTATTATATTATTCATTGCAGCTGAGGAAAACATTTAAGTTATGGTGGTTGGGTAGATACTCTAGCTAGGTATCCTACTCCTATTGGTGTGAGTTCTAATTAGGACTTCACATTGGGGAGACCTCCTTAGTTGATCGATTTGTAGCACCATCACCACAATGTTGATTTTCTTGTTTATGCTAGTTAAAATATATAGATACCTTTGATTTTCTATATTAGGGTTGATCACCTCCTTGTAGTAGATTAATTTCTTATTATCCTCCAATTCCTTACCGCAACACAATTTATAACAAAATTTATATGTAATAATACTTTTAATATATCATTATTATGTACAATTATGATCTAACTAAGTATTGGAATATTTATGCCAACCTTGCTTGAAGTTTTTCTCTTCCATGTTATTTATGTTGTTCTTATACATTAAATACCTAATCTTAGCTACTCTTTCAATGGGAGAAATATCAAATTTATGAGGATAGAATAGGTTGTATTTATTTTAATTTTAAGATTATAAGGCACTTTTTGATTTTCTTTACCTCTTTTCCATGATACTCTAAAGACATTATAGCCTAAAATTTCATATCCATGTAATATAATAGGAGTGATAAAATCATTAAAAAGGAGTTTCTTCTTATCCCAAAGACAAATATGCATTTATTTAAAATTTATTTCAATCTTTTAATAAACTTTTGACATTCCATATTCTATTTTCTATGTACTATAGTTTTACTAAAGCTTATAATGAAAATCAATTCCTAGATATTGATATGAAGTTTATTTTTTTCCAAACAACCCTTTAAAGTTATTAGTATTTTTGGGTTTTGTATATTAAAAAAATGAATATTCACTTATGTTTTAATATTATTTTTAACTATTATATATATTGTGCTTATATGTCAATTGGGTTTATATTTGGTGGTTAGGAGGAATGATTGGGATCCTCTCCACCCAAGTTCAATTCCTGCTTGTGACATGATGAATGATGATGTAGTGGACTTGAAAGTTTTATATTCTTTTAGATAATATTATCAAATTTATTAATTGTCATAATACCAACTATAAAATATTTGATTGCATTTGTTTTAACTTTATAGTTTCTAATTTTATATATATCATGGTAACATAAGTTACATTTCTTTACTTAGTATGTATCTCCAACATTAGGAATGAAATTGGCTAGCCATCCTTACGGGTTTGTGGGGGGGTAGGTAACATTTCCACAAGTTTAACATTAGGGATTTAATAGAGTGAATCCTTTACATTAGTATGGTGACAGGGTGGATTACTCAGTTATTCATTTAGGTCCCGTGCTCATTGGTGATGATTTCTAATTAGTTAACTACTTACACGACTCCTCGTTCGAGGATCAAATTTTATTTCAATAATCTCATGTGTGTCCTCTATTTCAAAGTTCAACTAGTCATTATTGTACTCCTTTGGGCACATGGATAGCCAACACGTCGATTGTGAATCCATCTCACATTCTTATTTTTTACATATCCTTTCATGGCATGGATGGATTTGGATCATCAACAAATGGGTGTCCTTTCCAATCATTGGCTTCTAACATCAGTGTAAAGATGATTTTTATTGTAGTTCCTAAATTTTCTACCAACTCTCATAAATCTCCCTCCTCGAATGGTGGTTCAAATTCGTAGCACAATGCATTAATTTAGCCATATTGTACTTGAGGTGGTGAGTTCATTATTTTAGGTCTTAATGGGAAGAATTATCGGGATCTCTTAAAATTATTGTAACCCCACATATTGGTTGCAAGAGGAAAATAACCATTCAATATCAAGGGAAGAATGTCTTGTCGGTACTTGGAAAGGGATTTCAAGTTGATCTAGTTGAGATATTATTCCATAAATATCTAGTTGGGAAGTTATTTGGGTATATATTAAATATGAATAAGAAATTATCATGCATACAACAATGTTCTAGAAACCCTCTAATGGCGCCTCATTTTCCATTACTTATCAAGGGAATGGTTTGTTTTTTAATTTAAATATGAGGAATATGTTTATAAGTTTGTGATGCACAGGTGGTTTATGGATCACAACATGTTCGATTTAAAACGATGGAACCCCCTTTTCAATTCTTGGTCTATCATGGATGTGTGTATCTAAATTTGGGTGTAGTTGCTTAAAATTCCATTGGAATTACGGAATGAGGCTAATTTTAATATCATTGTAAATTTCATTGGCAAGGTTATCATGGGTGATTTAGGGCTTTTGGAAAATAATTTTGGATCTATGGCATATATTTTCTTCAATTTGAATTTCAGGTAGGGTCTTTCTAAGTCCCTACCAATAGAATACAAAGATATATCTTTCTCACAAACCGTGACTTATGTGGATGTACCTATTCTCTATTATACATAATATTGTGCATCATCTAAAATTAGAGCGTACATCTTTACTTGCATCAAAAGGAGATGGTAACATCACATGACATGGTTGGAAGGACTTCAAAGGAGGAGGAAATAATTTTGGATGGTCTAGTTCCATTGGTGCCCTGAAATACACATGGGGGTGATTCATATAATGTTTTTACTTTTGAGCCTCTTAACTAGAGAAAAAATGTATCAAAGTATACTTATAGGGACAATGTATAGATAAATTACCATATCAGAAGCCACAACTGGACCTTTCATAGGTAGAATTTTGAGTCCACTTACCTCTAGATCAAAAGAAATGGAGTAAATCGAGGACCAAAATAGGTATATGTTTGAATATTTGGATATTTTGAAGTCCTAGTGGGTTGTAATAGGAAATCTTTTGCACTCTTCTTCTAAACTTGTCAATGCATTTGTTAAGGTTCACATTACCCTTTCTACTATCCCTAACTACTCTAATGGTGTCTATGTTTCTTTCCATATCCATACTTCCCCACACATCTTGTAAGGTAACCTATTTCCCCTATGATGTGTCAGACTCCACCATGAACTAGGGGGTTAGGTTTATATTAGCCCTCCTAGAATCCCAATCTATTATTATCGCATGTCCTTCTAACTCCTTTGCTTCCATTTATAGGTATCCTTATCTCCTCAGACCTTATAATTCTACTCAAACTTCAATAGTTTTATGTTTTGACTCGCCCGTGGATAGGGGGTTTGTTAATAATGATGTAAATTTTACATTTGCATTTCTTGATAAATAACTTTGAGGGAAGTACATCAAGGAAGTGAAAACTTAATCTCGAGGGTACATAGAGCCACAAAAACCCCATAAAATGTTCACTAATGAAAAAATTCTCTAATAATGTGAGAAAGATAGGAGGGAAGCCCAAAATTTTATTCCTCGAGAGGTTGATTGAATATATTTTTTCAAACATTGTATTACTACGATAATTTATGGGATGTGTCAATAATATTATAAATATTCTCAAACAATGTGTCAAGGGTTCAAATTTATTAGGAATTTATTTCTTTTGGTCATGGTGGTTTAATCACAATTTAAGGAAACTCTCATTTTGTCTAATTCTTTTGTAATTCCTTCTAGTTTGGCTCTTGCTATCCATAGTTAGGAACAACGCATGGAATTTCAGATTTTGAATTTATATGGGTCCTATGATGACAGAGAAAATTCTTGGAATATAATATTTTCACTTGGATGTCTATGGGTGAATAATATAATTCTTGGGGATGACATAAAATTAATAACTAACATATGTGATATTTTAGGGTTTCCATGTTTGGGAGAACAAAAGGTAAACTTATTCATTTTCCAGATTGAAAGAGCTAGTTGGGTTGACTTGGAGCTTATCAAGGTTGTTCCTATGTGGTCAAATACTATGGTCATGGATTTTCTTCCATTCTTGGGTAATATAGAACATTGTCTCATTAGGTTAATATCTCAAACCATTTCCCTATCTAATTCAAGATTGGTTGAATTACATCATATTTAGGCTTCCTTTTCAAGTACAATCCTCAATTGGGGGAGGAGGAATTTAGGAATACAGTCTTGGATACATGGGTTCCTTTCAACCTATATTTTGATGTTCTTTATTATATATAATTTGCACATAATATGAACTTAGTAAGAGATTATGTGGTAAGTTGGGCTAGAAATAGAATAAATAAAATGACACTTCAAATAAAGGATAATAAAACAAATTAGATTCACTATATAATGGTGTTGGTTTATCTATATATCATAGGACTTACCTTTGAATATTAGAGTCAAAATATGTATAATAAAAAAAAAAATGAGGAAAGCAATTCAAGGTACAAAATAAGGGCCGCATGGCTTGAAGTGGAGGATCAAAATACAAACTTCCTCCAAAATTGTGAGAACCTTAAGAAGAATTATAATACCATTTTGGATCTAGTTGATGATAAAGGACATATGATCAAGATATTTAAGGATCTTACAAATTCAAAGATCAATCATTCCAAGAAACTATTTTTGTCACCTCGACATGAGGACACATGATTTATGCTTAGGGACTTTGAAATATTTCCTAGATTTGTAGAGAAATATGAAAAAGAGGACTTATCTCAACATGTGTCTTTAAAGCATATGTTGGATATTATCATATATTTTTAAAAAGGCACGAGTGTGGGGTCAGATAGATGTTTTTTATTATTATTGTAGGACTTTTATGATAGTGTGGGAGATGATTTGGTAATATGGGGGGATGTTGGGTAGCTACAAATCAATTTATATTCTCTTATTATAAATATATATTTCCAAATAATTTTAATGCTTTTCACTCTATTAATTGGTGTAATTTCATCTATAAAATCGTGGAAAAAATTAGAGAAATTAGGATAAACACATTTTTTTTAGAGTGATATTTGAGGAACAAGTTATTTTTCTAAAAGGTAGAATGATACATGAATCCACAAGTTGTACTAAAGAAGGGGTTCACTCAATTAAGTCAAAGGAAATATCCATACCTATGTTGAAGCTCCTTTCAATACTAAGTTGGGATATCAATATTTGAAACATAATGAATAGACAAAAAAATGTATATTGGTATATAAATATTTGTAAGTCCAAAGCTCCTCTCAATATAAATTTATTAAGATCCTTAAAAAATAGATCTTAAAATGGTCTAGAATGTAAGAAGGGCATCTAAGGACCTAATTGTTTGTATCCTTTGTGATGCTACAAGGGAATATTATTTTCATGTTTTTGTTCATTGTACCTTTGCATGATAAGTATTGAATTGGGTGGAATCCCAAACCAATAAATAAAATATTTGGGAGAATTTAATAGTTGAAACATGCTACAAAATATTATTTGAGAGCTTGTCATTGAAAATGTATTAGACACTAACCCTGGTGGTGGTTGGAGCAATTCGGGTGGCCTACTACAAACAACTATTTGCCGACAAGTTCATAACTCCATATTTGGTGGAGATTCGAACATTATCCTAGATAAATCCTCAAATTGTTTCCATAATTACTTTGGCCCATGACACTTTTAGCGGCTCTTGCATTGATTATTCGTGCCCATAGGGATATTTCAGTAAGGCTAGCCAAGAGAGGAACCAATATTGTGTTCTATGGTTCTATATATTCCTCTCTAATAGTCATTTTATTGATGATAAAACAAACATTAGTGTTAGATTAAATAACATGGGTGAACTTCAAGCATTGTTTGCATTAGTTAAAATTTCCATTGCATGGAATACCCATTATCTTGAGGTTTTTTGTGACTTCTCCCTAGTTATCAAATAATAATGATAATGATAATCTAGTTTTAAGGTCATGACCAAGCCAGACATCGAATTGGTGTATGAGACCCCCTATTTCTAGGACAAGACCCTCTAGCCTATTAGTTTCATGCAAAGTAACTTGAACATCATCAATTTGGACTTCAAGGCTAGAGAAATTCAAATAAATTAGATCACTAGCTTATTTCAAGGCATATATTTCCTTCATATATATAGAATTCACAAATCCTTTTTAAATATGCTCTTAAGCTTACTTTAAATTTTGATATTCTCTTAAAAAATTGGAGTAAACCTCTCATATCTAGACAAAGAAACATTTTCCCTTAACCTATTGAACATGTATTATATTTATATAATGAAAAGTTTAATTACACTAATAGGTGTATCTAATTTAGAACAAGGCTTGCATAATTTTTATTTCTAATTAGATGAATGGATAAGATTTGATCTTATTTGAATATTCTTTGTCTTATGAGGACATAAAGAGTTACAATTTCAAAAGAAACTATCCTCTTACATGTTATGCCATCATTTAATAAATATTTTAATAATAAAATTAAAATGAGACTCTATGTGTTTCATTCCATGCGACACTCCATGTGTTTTCCCATCATCATGCACATCATTCCATTTCAATTATCCTCCATGTGGCCTACTGAAATTCCCTCTACACGGTTTATACTTGTACTAAAATTCCCTCAATCCTCAACATTCTCCCTTATGCTCACCAAAAACAAAAATAGGCATATTCTCGCCACATGGTAGTTATGACTTATGAAACAACCAACTATTCGCATTCACAAAATACAATTTCACTACAAATTCATCCCAAGAAAATTCCCAAATAGACAATAAAATTAATTAGGTTTAGGCAAAAGAAAAGTGGCAATTAAAAGCGATCGCAAATCATGCCTGAAGTTGTTAATGTCCTTTATAAGAAGAAACATGTTGAGGGAACAAGCCTTGGTTCCCTGGTGCTTCAATCCCCCTGTTACATCCAACAATTTTCCAATAAGATGTGGAAATCGCAGTGAGGATATTCTTAGCCTTCAAGCGTGCAACCTTATGGCTTCCTAGTGAGACACATAAATCCTAATGAGGGTGTTGGTGAGAGAATTGATCTGTAGAACATATGAAGGAGACATCATGAAGACATCGAATAAGAATATTACAAGATATTTAATAAGAGAAGTAGTGTTATCACCCATGTCTAGTTGTGATCTCAACAGCCCTTCCTAAACCATTATCAAAGAAAAATCATGTGTAATCAAAGAAGTTTCAACTTTGATGGAAGCTCAATTTGAGGTAAACAATTCCATTCGGTGTTTAGGTAAAATTTCACTTAATGAAAACAATTTTGCTCAGCCTTCAAGTAAAATTCATCTATGCTAACACTCATCCTCTCTATTTCATGTTATGTTAAAATATTTTAGTTATCATTCCTATTTATTTCATGTTAAGTTAAAATTTAGGTTTGATTAATTTTTATGTTGATGAAACAATAATTGTTAAATATAGGTGCAATCGATGTTGATCTTAACATTATATTAACATTATCATGCTTCTCTTTCATGGCATTGTAGTTTTCATTTATATTTGGAACATTTGATTCAATAATACATGCTTTTTGGACATTGTTGGGGTCATTTTATAATCATGAGAGCCTTCCTGTAGCTTTGAATAAAGTCCATGTTGAGGTTTACACCATGGCTGGGAATCACATTTGTAGTCATGCAATTCTTCACTAGCTAAAGTTGGTGGAAGACATGAAAGAAGCTCCAAACATCAAGGAAAAAGAAGCTTGTAATTTAAGTTATTATAATATCTGTGGATTATTTGAAAGAATAATTATATACTTATAATTAATGTATGCAGATATTATTCCTATCTGAATTCAACATATATCAAGGTGGAATGGAATATGAAGATGAACTAGAAATTATAACTTTTATGGACAAAATAAAGGTTGGACTTCAAAGTATAAGGGATCCTCTATAACATTTTCGAGCCATTAGCAGTCACACATCTCTTCAATAGGTGAAGCTAGTGTAATCCATGAAAGAAACTACCAACATCTAGGAAAATTCTAGCCATATATCCCTCCTCTCCGACCACGGCCAGACTCCAAGGGCATCTTAAACCTATAATTTTTCCAAAATCGAGCCATGGTTTGGAATTTATTTTATGTCTTGAAAATATAAAATCATAAGTTAGCATACAGCCACAAAACCATATAATTCTAACGTACATAAAAAAAATTGTTAATATAAGCATAAGGTAGGAACATCATATACCGTGGATTTGTTGCAAGAGAAATCCCACAACACATGAGGACACATGAAGAAACAATACTCAAAAATTTGAAAGGAACTTTTAATTCATTAAGCTAAGAACATCCATGGCACCATCAAAAAAGATCTCCATCAAATCCATAAGTGGAAATATAAAATTAATTCTTGCATTCACTAGAATATCCCTTAGTCTTGAAAATAATATGCACCAAAATGAGTCCAAACATCCAAGTCTTTACAATGTGTCATAAGGGAATATTTATAGAAAAGGGTGACAGTTGGTTCACGCATGACTCTTGAGCTACCTCATGACATTTCATATTCCCATGAGACTCTACTCTACTCTAGTCTTTATCATACTATGCACATGTGAAAGAAATTGTTCTATTCTAATAATTTAATAATAGACAATTCTGAAACATCTACACGTAATGCCTACACAAGATATGAATGCTAAAGATTTTATTCAGTTACCATGTTGACCTCATTTTTATGCTCATTGCCATACTTTTGAAGGCACTCTAGGGAATCCAATATTAGAATGTTCTTTTTTACCTTGATTTGATTTGATAAGGTCACCAACTTGGTGTATATCCTTACTGGTTCTATCACAAATTGAGCAATTATTTATCTTGTACCCTACATGTTTTCCATAGTAGAGGCATGTTTGAGAGGATCGAGACATGCCTGAATTTCTTGGAGAACTTCTCCTCATGTCCTTACTTCCCTGGCCGATCTAATAGAAGGGACTCTGTGTACTTCAATCACGAATTCTAATCCACTCAACAGATGCTTATATGAAGTCAATACATTGTCTACATCCCTTTCTAGTTTTTCTTGTGATTGGACCTTGATGTGAATTTGGACTTCGTCATTTCGAGCAGTTATCCAATATTTTGTAGGGAGAGTTGCTGACACATCATATATTTTTTATTTGATTCACATATATTGTTCATAGTTGTGGTGCCTTTTATGACCATAGTTTTATTCTTCTTAGTTTCTTTGTAGATGATTGGGAATGGTGCTATAGTCTAATGAAACTTCAAAATATCTTCATAGACTACAACCATAGCTTCCTATAATTTTGCTACCTATTCCTCAATGGACACTTGTAAATCCTTTGCACCTGAATGGGAAAGGAACACAATTATATTCTCTTCTTTGGCATTAGGGACTCTTTTCTCAAAAGCGTAGAGCTTAGATTGAAGCTCTATAACTAATTTGTTTAGCTTGATCTCACTCAACTCTATTTTATTCGCAAAGGTGGTTCTATCCAAAGCAATCATCTTAGGATTTATTGTAGTATCCAACAAAATATCTTTCTCTATAGTCACCGATAAAGACTTAGTAAGGTTCTTGGCCTAGAATTTTCTTCTCTCCTACATAATATTACATTGGACCTGATCAAAGGTCAATCTAGTTATGCCTAGTACCTCTTCCTCTTCCTTGTTCAAGATACCGAGTTCTTGGAGTGACAGGTGTCTGCTAGTAATTGGGGTGGATGAAGGAATTTCTAGTGGAGAAGGATCGATCTACACCTCAGACCCTTGATCTTGTTGTTGGTTAAGGTGATTGAGTTCAACCTTCTTATGGAGCTCTTCCTTCTTCCTCTTGATTTCCTCCTCTTCCAACCTCCTTTTATCTTCTTCTACATTTCCCTTTTCATTTTCCTCAATTTTTTGTTTTCTTTCTCCTCGTCTTCTTGTTTTCTTTTGACTTCATCTTCTTATTTTTTATTTTTCTCATCTTTCTGTGCTTTCAATTATTCCTCTTCCTTCTTAGTTCATTCCTTTTCCTCCTTCTTGAGTCATTCTTCTTCCTCTTGCTTCCTATTCCTTTCCTCCTCCTCATGTTGGTATTATAGTTACCCAATGTGATGGCCCCCCATCCCTTGTGATATCCTAAGATCTTCCTTCCTCTTTCTCATTATCTCATAGTTCTTCCTGGAAATAATTGCATTCCTTTCCTCTAGGGTGTCTTCATGTTTGTTTCCCTCTTAATCATCCAATGGGTCTTCTTGGTGATTTATTTTGTGCTTATTTCATTTTCCCCCTATATTTTTTTGCTCATTATTTCTTTTAAGAATGGCTTCTCCGGCATGTAGGCTTATGATTTCTAAGAGTGTTTTACATGCTTAGCCTCCTTTTCTTATTATTCACTTGGCCCTAATTCCCTTAAAATTGTACAAATTTCTAACTTTATCTTCATCACTATGCTTTCTATGAACATGTGACCAATTGAAACCTACTTTATTGCAATGTGTTACCAAAACCCCCTTTAGGTCATACCTACGGCGATCTAAATATGCAACGAATGCTCCTTTCATTTCTTCATATTTTGGTTCAACCTCTTTGAAATTCTTGAGGGTGTATGCTCCAATAGTCAAAGGGAAGTAGGGACAAGTTTTTTTCTTGCCTTTGTTTAATGTTTTATATAACCTTGTAGTCATCTAATATCACACCTTTTGTAGGAGCAAGCCATCTATCATTAACCTGGGGAGAGAAAGGGTGGGATTATTGGAGCTAAAAATTATGATGAAGGTGGCTTCCTTGATGGGAAACCAATCTGCCAGTATAACAATCATTTCCTTATCTCTGTTGCATATGCAAGGATCTTCTTCCCCAAAGAGAAATTGGTACAAATGGGAAATAATGACTCAGAAGTGATTTCATACATACTCTTCTATCTTGGGTCCTAAAATATTTTATAATGAAGGTACACAGACTTTGACATTTAAGTGGTTCAATTGTAGCTCCACCCCTCAAAATGACATCTCACAAAGATTGCAGCTAGGAGATATGATTCCATATAAAACTATTACACTTGGTCCTTTTCCAAGTTCTTTGTTTCATGTATATTAGATCACAGAGCTGAAGCCATAATGCTTGCCTAGTTAAAAATACTTCCTCTAGTAGCAACCATGTACATATAAGGACCCATGTTCTTGAGAATGGTGTCAATATCTAACCTTCCATATAACTAGTTCATCATTGTTGCGAAAATCTCATATACTTTCCTAAGGCCTTACATTTTATATGCCCGATTAGCCTTGACCTGGAACTTGGAGGGTTATTGCAACCATGACTTTAAAATATCTATGCTCGACATCTATAAATTTGATAGCCACCTAGTGTTGAAAGATTCTTCTATCTCTAGTAGCTTATAGTAGGAGGAAATATCTATAGTAGTGGATGAAATGAAAGCTTTCCCTACATGTCTCCTTACAACCCATCACTTTCTATCAATTTTCTATCGTATCCAATCATTGATTTCTATAAATGGGAAGACTGGCAGATGTGTGGCCACATTATGAAGTTGTGACCTCTTAATGTTGATGTAAACTCTAAAGTCCTCCTAATCTTTGGGAATATCTCTGTTTTACAACTATGAATAGATGTCGAACCATTAGATATTGGGCTTTTTGTTGATATTGCACATCATGTCCCTGTAGATTGGTGGTGGCAGTTGTTCTATAATTTCTTGGATGCTTCTCTCTAAATGTTTGTGGGGAATCTTGAACACCGAACATGCCATCTCTCTAGAGAAAGATGATATCTATATACAATCCAAATCAATGTCACATGGGATTTCAAATAGGTAATCCCAAGATGAGAATAGTAACATAAATAATAATAACAAAATAAATGATTGTGAACCAAGCTTTGGAAAGTGATGGGTGGGACTAGTAATATTGAGCCTACAACAGGTTTAAGGGGAGGTTGTTGTGTTGCACAAATCTAGGGTTCAAAAAATTAAAGGCGAATAAAATGGAAACTTGGTGACTTGGTAGCTTTGAAAAACTAGACGTTGCTAGCTCACAAGTTTAGCGAGGTCACAAGGTCATGAGATTAGAGATGTTTCTAGGTCATGAGATTAGGGAGGTTGTTAGGTCATGGATTGAAGGGAAGCTTCTAGGTCACAGATTTGAGACTGTCTCATTTTTTAGAAGTGTGACCTAGCTTCCTTTAGTAGCTAGATGGTGATACAACAACCTTAGGTGAAAAATAAATACTCTAGGGTTGATCACGTACTTCATAAGGGAATGGGGCATCAAGGGTGAATGAAAGTAAGGTGATGTTATTCAAATGAGAAGTGGTACTACAGAAATGGGATGCTAAGTGAAATAATGAATGGTTGGAGGGCTTATGGAAAGTCTTCCTTCAAAGTGGCTACTTGAGGTGAATAAATTCCAAATGAGCAGGAAAATGTAGGGCTTGGAGGTAGAGGAAGACACATGTCATGACAAATGATTGCAAGGAAGGAAAGGAGATGCTTACTTGGAGAGAAGGAGTCACCCAACTCCTAGGTCTCCAAGTTCACCTACTTCAACTACTCTAATAGGCTGATGAGTGACAAAATGAGTGGGGTTTGTATATATAAAAGAGTCACACATGTTGGATTTTGGAGGTCATGAGGTCGTAACTTAGTGGAGGTCACTATAGGGCTTAATTTTCTCAAGGTCATAAGATTGCAGGATAGGATGGGTCACAATATATGGTCAGTAAGAGTGCGACTAAGCAACCTTGTGACCTAAGATAAGTTTCTAGTATAAATCACAAGGCCGCTAGGTCAAATATTTTAAAATGTTTTAATGTGTTGGACCTGGAGGATCTGCAACTCAGAAACCTAGGTAAATTAGATGTGCTTGAAAGGGGTCATGACTCACAATGTTTCATCCAAAGGTATGGCTTACTTATGTAACTTGAAACCTTAAGAGAAAGTTAAGCTCAAAACTTGCAACTTGAAATTTTCTCAAGTGATCGAGGAAACACATGACTCAATACTAAAGTGTGGAACCTTGTTGAGGTGTAGACAAAGGAAAGAAGTATAATAAGGAGGGAGGGCTCCAAAATTCTGAAGGGGCCAAATTTTGGGGTGGTTGTGAAGGCTACAACAATTGGTAAATCACTAGTAGATCCTCATTGTCTATTCTCACCCATGGTTTAGGGTGTAATAGACCCATGCAAACATGTTTCTCTAAACTCTTGGGTCCCACTAACATCTCCATGTTAGATGTGTTGATCAAAAGAACCTCGCTACCTTCACATAGTTCACTAAACACTCAATCAAAGAGTGTTCCCAATGACTCGAAATAGGGGTCTAGATGATAACATATGGGCTATACAAGTGTCAATATTGTACATATATATCTATGGTGTTGCTCCGCTGATAGTAAGCCTGGACAATACCCTAGTGGAGACACTCCCTAGAAATCACAAACGTTGCTTCATTCCTAACAATCCTAAACAGTACCTTAGTGGAGTCATTGCATCACCTCTCTAAACAAGAATATTTTCGAAATAATTTACCCTTTATTTAACTTTGTTTTCTTATATTCTCATTGGAATTATTTATTAGTAATTATTTTGATATGGTCGATGAGGGATCAAAACTTATTTTATGTGCAAGAGAGGTTATTTCTAGTTTTTTAGAGACTTTATTATTTCTCCCGAAAATGTTTGTTACCCATTATGGTGTCTCCTTCTCCCCTTTCGAGAAAGTTGCCATGAAAAAAATTACAAATTATAAATCAAATTCAAGAGAGAGGATCTTACTGTTAAATATAAGGCACCATCGATAATCAAAGTTCCCCAATGAGATCAACCTTCACGTCTTGGTCATATTGTGACTTTAGAAATAGTTAATAGAAAGCAAAGACAAGAGGATAATAGTTCAGCCATCGATGTAGGAGCTATATCAACTCTAGAGTGCATTCAAATTTTAGAAATGCTCACAAGTTCTTTATTTAGACAAAATCTATTATTTATGAACTAGGCTATCATGACGGAAATGATATGGAGGAAAATAGAAAAAAATGTAGAGATGAAATAAAAAATGTGGGAATGAGATTAGGAAATAAATGTAGAAGCGAATGGAAACATAAAATAAAGATATATACAGGTACGGGGAAGCATATATAAGATCTGTTAGATAAAGTAAAACTTAATGTCTTCTCCATTTACGGGAATGAATTCTACCCTACCCTCTAGGGTTCGTAAACTATAGCTATGTTGGCCAAGTTTTTCTTTAACTTGAAAAGGTCCAATCCACATGGCTTGAAGTTTAGTGTTATTCCCTTTGTACTCATGGGTTTTATCCAATTTCAGGACTAGATCGCTTATGTTAAATTTGTTTCTCCTTGCAAATTTCTTAATCAACCATCTCCTGATTTGTTTTTTGTGTACAACAAACTTATCTCTAGCATTTTGTCTCTCTTCCTCAAGTTTAAGTAGAGTATCAATTTGGTTTTTCATGGCAAGATAGGTTGTTCCCCAAGACACTTGTGATAACTAGAGAGTAGATAGGCACAAGTTTTTTGGCAAGATTGTTTCCTTCCCATACACCAGGAAATAAGGGGAAGTCCTAAGAATTGGTTTAGGGCTGACATGCTCTGCCCATATGGAATTGGTAAAGGAATTGTGCTTATTTATTTTAAGTGACAACAAAGTTTTTTTGATAATTCAAATTAGGTTCTTATTGGTGGACTTTCCTAATCCATTTCCTTGGGGGTAGTAATTAGCTGAATTTTTCAAAACGATTCCATTTTGCAAAGAAACATAATATAATTTTAATGATGAGAAATAGGTAGCATTATAAAGTAAGAGGGATGTAGGAACATTGAACCTAGTTATGATGTTTTGAATAATGAAATGAATTACCTCCTGGTCATTGATTTCACGCAAAGGAACAACCTCCACCCATCTCATGAAGAATTTTGTGGCTAAGAGTATGTACCTTTGTTTTTCTGATGAATATGGCATGATCTCCAAAATGAAATCCAACCTCCACTACTGAAAAGTTTCTTCAACTGCTATGGACTAGAGTGGTGCAGCTGACCGTGATTCCCTTCAAGCGCATTTCTGATAGATAGAGCATTTTCACACATATGTGTGGGAATCCTTTAATAGGGTAGTCTAGTACAAACCATCTATCCTGATTTTATGCATTGTAGTATTTCCAACATAATTGCCACCTATTAGTCCATCGTGTCACTCCTTCAACACCTTTTGTTCTTTGTCGGATTCTAAACATCTTAGCAATACGCCATTTTGGTGTTTATGAAATAGATTACCTTGCACTAACTAACAAGATGCATCATTAAGCCTCAAAACGCTTTTATATTTCGAAGACATGGTAGGAGACAAGGTTCCTTGTTCGAAATAATGCTTCATATCATGTTCTGGCATCAAGTCATTCTAGTACATTTCAATCTCTTGATTGCATCTGTTGGGTCCCTACAATACTAGTGATTACCCCATTACTATTGTAGTTGTGCCCCTTATTAATATTGTTGTGCCCCTATTATCCCCATATTGTTATTACTGTGCCCCATAGAATCCCTCTATTGTTATTTTTGTGG
>APFE031637820.1:0-10651 GCA_000404065.3 Pinus taeda
ATAGGTGATTAATGTAAAACAACCTTTTTTTATACATCACAAAAATCTGAATTTAAAAATTCAAAAATTAATCATAAAATATAATTTCTCTAACAATATTTAGTGTATTTAAAGCTACAAATTCACACAAAACACTCCACCATTTTCACAGACAATTATTTAAAGAAATTCATTTTATATGCAATTTGAAATTGAAATTTAATAATGATGAAAAATGTGATTATCTATAAATTTAAATGAAAACAAATAAAACAATTATTTAAACAACTTCATTTTATTTTTTTGCAATTTTTGCAATTTGAAATATAATAATGATGGAAAAGGGGATGATCTATAAAATTTAATAACGCAAAATAAAATTATGTTTATTCCTTTATTTGTCTTACCCGTACGACCAATCTATCCAAGGTCTTCGCCCCCAAAGTATTGTATCTTTAATATTATGAAAACACTGTTAATCGAATTTCAATTTATCAAAAAATTATATTTCTGGAATGATCTCTTCACCACGTAAATCTTCAAAAAATTATATTTCTGGAATATCTCTTCACCACGTAAATCTTCAAAAAATTATATTTCTGGAATGATCTCTTCACCACGTAAATCTTCAAGCATCTATAATGTATTTAAATAAACAATGAGTTTAGAGGGGTTGGATTTGTAATGTTATTAAAATATTGCCAGATAAATTTCAATGTATCTAACTCATGGTTCACACAACTATTAACTAAATAATCAAACAAAATAAACGTTTTTTACAATTGTACATTGTTTAAAATAAAACTAAATATTATATATATAACCAAGTATTTTAATAAAATATAATTTCATTTAAAAGTTAGATAAAATATTTAAAAAATATAAAAAGTTTTAATAAATTCATTGATAGAAAAATAATAATTTTATTTTAAAATGACTAAATAATATACAAATATTTTTAATAAAAAAAACAAAACTATATATATTAAAATCTGATATCTTAATTTTATATTATTAAAATTAATATATATATATATATTTGATTATTTTTTGGAAAATTATTTTCAAAATAATAATATATTACAAAATTAATAAACATTTTTTTAATAAATATATATCTAGTTTTCCTTTCATAAAATATTTGTACAAATTAATTTAATTGATTTTGTGTATTCATGTCTTCGAGAGTCATCGCATTCATGTTTTATTGTATCGGAGTTTCAAAACAATATTAAAGATATTATTAGACAAGATTGCTCCATAATCCTAAGAAAAGCTAAACCACCCAGAAGCAATATCTCCAAACAATAATACCTAGCTCTCAAGACCTTAAACCAAAACCCTAACATTGTGGTCTTGAAAGCTGACAAAGGTGGTGCGACTGTTATAATGAACACAAAAGATTACAATGAAAAGATGCTAGACCACCTAACCAATAGTGGATGTTACATTAAACTAAAAAAGAATCCCATAAGGAAGATCTCCAAAAATGTCAATAACTTAATAAAAATGAGCAAAGAACATAATACTAGGAATCTGATTGAAACCAATCCCTACACCCCTAGGATTTATGGAGCCCCTAAAATTCACAAGGAAGGTATCCCCATTAGACCCATAGTCAATACCATCGGAGGTCCTACTTACCATCTCGCGAAACATCTAGCTAAGAAGCTTAAACCTATGGTAGGGAACAATAACTCCTTTGTCAAGGACTCCAATCACTTCATTAATGAGATCAAACACATAAAACTAGAACATAATGGCATTTTGGTGAGTTTTGATGTAAAATCTCTCTATACCAATATCCCCATAGACAAAGCCATGGAAGTAGTCCACAAAATCATTGATCCTGACACAACTAAATTAGTAGAAATTTGTCTGAAATCCACCTTTTTTAGCTTTAGGGATGATATATATGAACGGACTTGTGTTGTGGTCATGGAATCACCTCTATCCCCCATTATTGCCAATTTTTTCATGTGACATTTTGAAACCAAAGCCATTGAGTCTTCCCCTTTAAAACCTAAACTTTGGAAAAGATATGTCAATGACACTTACGTCATGTGGCCTCATGGAAAAGAAAAATTGGACAAATTCCTAGAGCACCTTAACAGTCAATCATATTCAATCAAGTTTACAATGGAAGTGGAAGAGAATGGCAATCTTCCCTTTCTTGATATCCTATTCAAGAAAAACCAAGATGGATCAATATCTCACTAGGTCTATCACAAGAAAACCAACACAGAACATTACATGCATGCCAACTCTCACCATCATCCTGCTCAGAAACTTGGAGTGCTCAGCACTCTAGCTACCAGGGTGGTACATATTTTAGATTATGATCATTTTGATCAAGAAAAGAACCACCTCTTGGATGTTTTTGAAAAGAATGGATATAGAAGATACCAAAGAATCAAAGCTTTCAAAAAAGCGGAGAATCCTAAAAACAAACAACCAATGGATGACAGTGCAGACAAGGTTCACCTACCCTACATTCTAGGCACCAATGATAAGATTTCACACATTTAAAAAAAGAATAATATAAAAACCACTTTCAAACCCTTGAATATGATTAGTAGATGCCTGAAATCGGTAAAAGATCCCATTGATCCTAAACACCACAAAGAGGTTTATTTAGTTTCGTGTTCATGTGGTAAATCCTAGATTGGTGAAACAGGTCGTTTTATATTTACTAGGATTCAAGAACATGCCGCTGACATCAAACATAACCATTCCAAAACCTCAGCTCTAGCCGAACACTCTAGTAAAACTAATCATCACATTTGCATAGAAAACTCCTGTGTTGTGGTCAAAATCGACCATTATCAACATAGAAAATTTAGAGAAGCTATTGAAATAGGAAAACACCCCAATAACCTTAACCGCGATGACGGTTGGAAAATAAATGGTAATTGGATTCCTACACTAACTGGGGTCTCTACTGTCTCCTAGGTCTCTCGACCCCACTATCTCGTGACCTCCTCATGGTCCAACCTATCCCTAATATCATTGTATTAACATTTGAATAAATAACATTAATCAAGAACCCTACCTTGCCTTCAATCCCTAAAAGAACTTTTAGTAAGGTTAAATTCCAATAATTTTTATTTCCTCAGTTAACATTAAAATTTAGGAAAATCCTGAACAATTTATCTTAAAAAATATTGATTAATAAAAATTCAATTAGTAATATTTAGAAGACACATTTAGTTTTATTATTATATTACATGTTTTAATTATTTTGCATTATTTATAACATTAATCTTAATACATAATATATTTAACATTAATAATCCTAATGTTAGCAAAATTAATTAATGCAAAAAACTTTTATTAATGGGAAAATAACATTATATCATTTAAAACATATAATAAACTATATGGTCACTTAAAGAATCGTATAGAGACAAATAACAATACGGTATTTAAGAATGTTATTAAAAATAATAATACAAAAATTTTTAATTAATAACAATATTAATATTTTAATATTAAAAAGAAATCGTTAAGCCTATTTTATTTCTTAACAACATCAATTGTCCGCACTACATTACCCGACCCAATTTTTTTCCTCTCATTTATTGGCCCCCAACATTATAACGTCATACAAATAAAACATGAAATGCGATGAACTCCGAAAAGGCATCAGTTACACAAATATGCCAGAATTGCAGAAAGCCTTAAAATCTATAATTAATGATTTTGTTTAAACGTAATTTGTTTAAAACAGTCTTTTTATGAAAATTAATTGCTAGAAGCATTGTGTAAAAAATAAGATTCAAAATCTTCATAGATCAACCATATATAAATATATTAGATATAAATATAATATAATCTAATTAAAAAAAAATACTAATGATTTTTTTGTGTGCGTGTTGTAAATTGGGTTTACTGGTCTTTTACAATTACAATTATTTGGTTGTTGTTGATATACAATGGTTCACGCTTGGAATCATGAAGGCACTTAGGGTTTTTAGTAGGTGTCTTGATCGTCACTAGTTTCCAGTCTCAAAATGGACGCTCTGCAAGGACTACCCTCCTTCTGTAATGTGTGTGGTAGGAAAAGTGCCTTCAAGAACACATCAAGGAGATCAATCAGACGATAGTGTTTCTCCTTTTGACCTACCGATTTTAGGAGCAAAATGGCAAGCCACTTTGAAGGGAAAATCTGTCCCTAAAGCCCTTCAAAACCCAAAATTCATCATGCCTCCAAAATGTTTGGAAGATCATCAGAAGAGGATGAAGGATCATGCATTTATTTGCAAATTTATTGGAGGTTGGCCAATGGAAAAGGAATTGGAAAGGTGGATCTTGTAAAACTCGCAGCCGAAAGGAGAAATTGATTTAAGATTGGGAGCAAAAGGATTTTGACTTTAATTTTCTCAAATTTGGAAGAAAAGCTAGGGTTTTTGAAGGTGGTCCTTATTTTTATAACTATGCGGGTCTATACATTCGTCACTAGGAAGAATTATTCAACCCAAATAAAGAATATTTTTTGTTGGTTTTAGTATGGGTGCGATTGTATTCTTTACCTATAGATTTATCGATTATTGAATTCTGGAAGGTATTGGTAATGTTCTAGGTTGTTTTGTTAAAAAGTCTAAAGTTACCCATCACAGATAGAATATGTCCTATGCCTGCCTCTATATTTACATGGATATCTCCCACTCGTTACCAAAATCCATAGATCTAAACTATTAGGGTGAAATCTGGTCTCAGCTATTGGATTATGAACATGTGCTTTCCGTTGTAAACTTTGTCATGAACATGGTCATTTATTTTGCGACTACCCAAGTAGGAAGAAGGACCAAGAGAATGTTGGGTCGATGGGACCTAAGGGTTTTACAAAGATATCTATGAGAAAGCAAAGCTCCCGACCTTGAAATCAAGTGACGCAACATACACTCATAGATAAGAACATTTTTGAGGTCTTAGAAGATATGGATGAAGATCATGGAACATATGTGCCAAATGAGGTGCATATGTTAGAATAGGCTCTGAAGGGTCCGATAGAGAAACCACCTCCAAAGTGGAAGTTTCCTTAAAGAGAAGAGAAAGCATTGTTTGATAAGTTTTTCTTAGATTTTTCGAGGATTGAGGAGGTGGTACAACTATCAAAGCTACCTCTCAGGGCTCTCGTCGACAGAAAAAGTTTTTTGGTAGGAATTCTTAATGAGCGGGATCAATAGGATTTGGCAGAACTATCTAAGGCCCAACGAGATCAATATGCAGTAGAATTCATTAACTGGAAAACACATCAAAGGAACATTTCAAAGGAAAAATAGAGTATTTACTCATTGCATGAAGTCGAAGTGAAAGGCAAGGATTTGCTAATTAAAGATCTGGTGAAAAAACATAAGTGTAAAGGAGGAAAATAAAAAAAAGGATGTTGGGGAGGACATGATTAACTTAGGACAAACTAATGTAATCTCAACGTACTTCCCACTTTCTCAAAAACATGTATCATGGAGTTTCTTTCATGGAATATGATGGGTTTAAACATCCTCTTTTGGTTGTCCGTTTAATCTTGGTATTGTCCAGGTCTCTGTGGAATATTTATTTCTCTCTTGGCATGGAAACTCCTCTGGTATGTCCTCAATGCAGGTGGGAACAATGTACACAACACACTCAAGTTAAAATGTGTGTTATTTATGCCATTTGTCCTTCCAATGCTACAACATGTCATGGAAACGAAAGTATGGAGGCTAGGTAGCAACCAACGTCCTCTCACCATAAATGTGAAGGGTTGGTGGAATTTACTGGAGGCTCCACTTATATTTATGTTATCCTGTTCATATGTTTTTTGGTAGCTATGGGTGAGGTTTACTTCTAACATTTGATTCATACCTTTGATCATTTCAGAGATGTTCAACAGGAGGTCATTAATGGAGGTCTGCATTACGAGAGGAATGTTTTTCTTGTATTTATGTTTATTTGGATTCAGTTATTGTCGATATTTTTGTCCCTTCCAAAACTATTAAAGGATGATGACGACACTGGAATAGTTTATTCTAAGTCCATTGCTCGGGATATGCTCTCTTCATGTGGCAATATGGCGCAGTCTTGTTTCTTCTCTTGATGTATAGGCTACATGATTTGGTTTTCCGTGCTGGCGTATGTATGTAAATGATATCAACTTTGAAACTTTGGTTTTGATAGTCAACCTCTTTGAAGCTCATATGCTACCCATATAAAACTTTTATACAAATTAATAAAATCCTTTTGTATTAGCTTAAAAAAAACATCTTTTTAAACGTGAAAAATAAAATAATGTTATAATTTTATAAACCATATATTACTTAATAATTATTATTAAAATTTTGTATAGAAATTTCAATTCGTATTATCTAAATATTTAAATTGCATTTTAATAAATAAATAAATTTAACATTGCAAAAATACTTAATATATTTCATTTATACAATTTCAACAATTAATATATACAATTTCAAGATATATATATATAATATATATATATATATATATATATATATATATATATATATATTATATAATTATATATACACACCGTTGAATATACTCAAATGATTTTTGAGATTTTTATTTATAATAAACTTAATTTATATTAAATAAATAATATTTTATTTTAATTTTAATTTTCAAATTTTATATTAAATAATTAAAAAAAAAATTTCAAATTAATCATATATGATTTTTGTATCATATGCGAGTAATGTAAAAAAACCTTCCCTTATACATCCCAAAAATCTGAATTTAGAAATTCAAAAATTAATCATAAAATATAATTTCTCTAACAATATTTAGTGCATTTTAGGCTAGAAATTCACACAAAACAGTGCACCATCTTCACCATAAAAAAAAAGACAATTATTTAAAGAACTTCATTTTATATGCAATTTGAAATTGAAATTTAATAATGATGGAAATGTGATTATCTATAAATTTAAATGAAAATTCACACAAAACACTCCACCATTTTCTAACTTAAAAAAAATGGACAATTATTTAAAGAACTTCATTTTATATGCAATTTGAAATTAAGATTTAATAATGATGGAAAATGTGATTATCTATAAATTTAAATGAAAAATCACACAAAACACTCCACCATCTTCACCCTTAAAAACAATAAGACAATTATTTAAAAAAATTATTTTATGTGCAATTTGAAGTTGAAATAAAAAAAACAATAAGACAATTATTTAAAGAAATTATTTTATTTGCAATTTGAAATTGAAATTTAATAATGATGGAAAATGTGATTATCTATAAATTTAAATAAAAACAAATAAAACAATTATTTAAACAACTCCATTTTATTTTTATGCAATTTGAAACATAATAATGATGGAAAAAAGGATAATCTATAAAATCAAATAACGCAAAATAAAAATATGTTTATTCCTTTATTTGTATTACCCGTACGACCAATCTATCCAAGGTCTTCTCCCCCAAAGTATTGTATCTTTAATATTATGAAAACACTGTTAATCAAAAAAATTTCAATTTCAATTTATCAAAAAAATTATATTTCTGGAATGATCTCTTCACCACGTAAATCTTCAAAAAATTATATTTCTGGAATATCTCTTCACCACGTAAATCTTCAAGTATCTATAATGTATTTAAATAAACAATGAGTTTATCTAAGGATTTGGGTTGGGCTTCTAGAACGAACTTATGGTTGACACAACTATTAAATATTTAAAGAATAATTATGGCTGCGTTATTAAAGGAAGGCAGTAGTTTATAACGCGACTTTTTGAAAGTCTTTTCGACTGATTTTTCTGGTCAAAATCCGGCAGCAATTCATTGGAATCCCAAGTTTGATAGCTAGTTTCTGCACAATCAATGGCTCCCAGGGGTTTTCCAGGACGTTGAATCCAAATATGCAGTTAAAAAACCATTTTAACTACTAAAAATCAAGATTTAACCTCATTTCTTCCGCCGGATTCCGTCACCGGAATCTCCAAAAAGTCGCATTATAGACAACTCCTAAAGGAAGTAGCTACACAAGATTCCGAGTTCTAAGTGATTTTTAGTGACATTTAAACGTATTTTATTATTAAAAATATTTTAATTAATTATATTTAATTTGAATAAGAGAGAATTCCCAAGGAAGATGAGAGGAAGTCTCTCAATTTTAGAAACTTTTTGAGTAAAGATAATTCTAGGATTTTTCTAGGGAGATGATTTTTTTATATTTTACATAATTCCAAGATTTTCTAGCAACATAGAAAATTTAGATTTTTTGACAGACTTCTATTTAGAAATTAAGTATAGTTTTATTTTTTAGGAAGATGCCCCTACATCAAACTCCTAGGGAGACAATAATACATTCATGTAGCCTATTTTTGGAGTTCTTCAATACTGGTATCATATTTGGAAACTTTTGTCGCTGTAATCCAAGTGGCATCTTAGACTAGTTGATTCTTCCATTTGATCAAGTATTGAAAATGCTTAGTGTTTCTCTTCCATTTGATCAAGTATTGAAAATGCTTAGTGTTTCTCTTAGCCACCCTTTTAGCTATTATTGATTCAATCTATTTTGATGGTGTTGGAGGTAGATGCTTCTCCCATTCGATAATTTGATTTCCATCACGAACATATGTATCTATAGAAACATTTGTTGGTTCCTTAAAGGGGTATATATATGAAACATCATATATTGGAGAAATGCCAAATTCTTCGGGAATTTCTATTACATAAGCATTTGAGGAGAATTTCCCTAAGACTTTGCATCTCCTAATATTTTTAACTTTCAGTTTGTTATACTTCGCTTCAAGAAATCATTCTTTTCGAAGATGGGCCATGATCAAATCCCCAACTTCAAAATCTAGTTGTCTTCTCTTTGAGTCTGCTCTTTTTTTTTACATGCTACTACTTTCTTGTAATTTTTCCTTAACTCTGTCTTGTAATTATTGGATACTGGCCATAAAATCTTCACCGTCAATACTCCTAAATTCCTATTTCCAAAGATTTCTCAATTTATTTATTCATCTTGGGTGCATTCCTTATACAATTTGGAATGGAATTAATCTCATTCTTCTATTAGGGTAGTCATTATATGAAAACTTTGCTTGAAAAAGTACCTAATCTCGTTGTTTGGGATGTTCATTGACCAAACCTAGAATATTTCCCAGAATTCTATTCACCACTTCGTGTTTGACCATCAGTTTGAGGATGGTATGTTGAGCTAAAGCTGAGGTTGATTCCTAATTTTTTCCATAATTGTTTCCAAAAATGGCCCACAAACCTGGTGTCTCTATTAGAGACAATACTTCTTGGTAATCCGTGCAATCTAACTACTTCCTTGAAGAATAAGTTTGCTATGTTAGTTGCATCACTTGTCTTTTTGCGGGCTATAAAGTGCGCCATTTTTAAAATCTATCAACAACATAAATTGAGTCATTTCCTCTTTACGTTCTTATTGGAAATAATACTGAGAGGGGGGGTGAATCAGTATTATCTGGTCAATAATTTTCTTTTTCAAACCCAGAACATATACGCTACTTCAGTTAGAGAAAACCGCATATATATGCAACTACAGATAAGGAAACCCGCGTATACCGTACAGACTTATAATTTAAAATATTCTACAGATGTTGAACATTAATCTGTGCACCAGGATCATATAAACAGTAACCAGGAACAGAAAAATAGAGCAGAAGACAATCACACACAAGAACACAAGATATAAGGTGGAAACCCAATGTGGGTGAAAACCACCTACTGCAATATGTCTCTATCTTTTCAATTAGAAACTTCCTTTTACAATGATTCTATATTGGTGCAGTCCTTTACCAGTATGCAGGCTGCTACCTGCGGAGAGCTACAACCTTCTCTCGTTTTCTAGCTTCTCCTAGAAGGGAGCTACAACCCCTTTAGTTCTTGTACTAATTGAGATACTAGTACGCAAGCTGCTACCTAGAGAAGACTACAACCTTCTCTTCCTTCCATGGACCACGTTTCATAAATTTTCAAACACTATTCCATCCTTAAGATTTTGACCCATCAATAGAACTTATCCTTCTCCTTGCGCTCAGGTTCCTTCTTCATTCAGATCCAGATCTGCACCATAACCCAATCACAGTATTCCAGATCTAGCACTTTATCAGATATTCAATAATTCAAAAGATGCCTTGCCAAATGATCTCCTTCCTCTTTTATAGCCTTAGGCCTTTCACAATACCACAGACCAAAAACCATAACAATTCAATACCATGGACCCAATACTTGGGTTCAACTCTTTTGGATGCAATAACACGGACCAAAACCATAGGAACAAAAACTATCGAACTAATACCATGAACCAACCACAAGATTTTCCATGAAAGTGCGTGAATTTTTCTCTGCATGAAAGTGCGTGAACCTTTCTCTGCATGAAAGGAACTTTTCTCTGCATGAAAGTGCATGAAATTTTCTCTATATGAAAGGAAATTTTCTCTGCATGAAAGTGCGTGAACTTTTCTCTGTATGAAAGGAACCTTTTTTTCTGCATGAAAGTGCGTGAAATTTTCTCTGCATAAAAGTGCGTGAACTTTTTTTTTGCATGAAAGTCCGTGCACCTGAAAATAACTTTGCTGCACTATAATTTATCATCTGAGATGAGTGGGTTGCCATCAAGTACAACATATGTATCATAATGCCAACAATCTCCCCCTTTGGAATTGATGGCAACAACAACCAA
>APFE031637826.1:10082-32412 GCA_000404065.3 Pinus taeda
ACCCTTTTGAAGAACACTCCTAAATGAAGATAGTGGTATTTTTTGAAATTTTATCATTGTGTATAATTTATGATATTGATTTTTTATTCAACCTCTTTTAAACTATTCAAAGAAAATAAAAAATTATGCTTAAAGAAATTAGATGAAAAATACCACATGAATTCAAAAATATCAAACTCATATGCCATTGGATAGAGGATTCCTTCATGAATCCAACAGGATCAACTCTCCCAACTAAGGACATTTTTTTCCCTAAATCTGCTCAGGTACAAAATGGTGTTGAATTTTCAGGAGTGTTAAAATTATGGATCTTAGGACTTCGAAGGTTCGATAAGCATTCGATCGAGCATTTAAATTTCAATTTCAAATAGATTGATTGAGGATTTAATAAACCCTCAATCAAGCCATATAAATGGTTATGTTCAAATTGTGGACTTTAGGACTTCAAAGGCTCGATAAGCACTCGATAGAGTGCTTAAATTTCAAATTCAAATAGATCAGTCGGGGATTTTGTAAACCATTGATCAAGCCATATGCATGGCTAACACTGAGTCAATCTAGCTATTATGCTTGATCGAGCCCTTATAAAAAAAATTGAATGATTTAAAATTCATCCATTTACCATATTTTGAAATTCCAAATTTTATTTCTATTTTTTCTTATCATGTCATGTAGAAACCTTATTAAATATTATATTAATATTAAAATTTTATTGCTTATATTATTAAATTACTTATGAAATATGATATTAATACAAAATTTTATAATATTAATATATTTTTAATGTTTACAATTAAATTTATTAAATTTTGGATTAATATAATATTTTAGTAATTTTAATATAATATACAACTTGATTTTATAATATACTAGCACAACCACATTAATAACTATGGTTGATATATGTCGTAGGCATCAACAAAAATGTCATACAAGCTGACTCAATATCTTAATTGTATTTAACCTTTTCTTTTTGTAGATCTAACATAATAAAATATATAATATTTTTAAAATCGTGAAGTAATCGTAACATAAAGAAACATATAAAGAAATAAAACCTAAACAATTTCAATTAGAAGACAGAAAGTGCTCTATGTATATTTGATGGAGGTAGATGGAACATTGATACTTTGGAAAATTTTATAAAATATTTCCATGGAAAATTATCATTTTCCGTCTAGGTGAATGTAGAACACACATTTTCCCATGGGGCTTTGGATTGACGGTGAATGGGTGTATTGTTAAGGCACTCCTTGCGATAGGTCATTGGTTCAAATCCCCTGTGGGTGCTTACCTACCAAAAAAAAAGGAATGTAGAACATGCATTTGAAACCTTTCTTTTTAAAATAAATTATATAAAAAAATTAAATTATTGTACCAAAACAAAATAAAAAAATCACTTAAACATAATATTTTAACTCTCAATGTGTTTTAAAATTTTTGAAACATAGAGGAGAGAGAGTGGGAGAGAAGTGTAAGAGAGAGTGTGGGACACAAATATGGAGAGAGGGAGAGGATGAGAGAATCTTTGAGAGAGAGAGGGAGCTGGAGAGATGGAGTTGGGAGGAAAAGATAGGGAAGGAAGAAGTTCAAGACATATAGAGAGAGAGAAGGAGTGACAAGGGTGGGGTGGAGAGAGAATGTGCATGTTTGGGGGTGAGATAGAAAGAAAAAGAAGGAGAGATGGACAAAAGAGGGAGAGAGAATGAGATAGGGAGGGAGAGAGTTAACGAAGTTGCAAGACGAAGCTCGAGAGAGAGAGAGAGAGAGAGAGAGAGAGAGAGAGAGATTGAGTGATGAGGGGAAGATACAGAGGGAGGTGGGAGAGAAAGGAAGAGATAGAGGACTTGAAAGGGGGGGAGATAAAGATATGGAGTTGGAGGTCGAGAGAAAGGGAGGTAAGAAGAAATAAATATAGAGAGAGAAATGTGGAGAGAGAGAACAAGGGAGTGGCAAGAGAGATGGATAGAAAGAGGGGGGGGTGATATGGGAGATGGAGAGAGAGAGAGAGAGGAGAGTAGTAGGGAAGAGAGATAGAAGGGGAGATAGAGGGAGAGAAGGGGAAGACAGAGAGAGAGAGAGAGGGAGATATATATAGATATGCAAAAACAACGTGTATGTTTGTGGGGTGATATAAAGAGATGAAGAAGTAGAGATAGATGGAAATAGAGATATAGATGGGAGGGGGAGAGAGGGAGCGAGGGAGAGATAAATAGATATGAAGAGAGAGAGAGTGTGTGTGTCTAGCGGGGTGGTATATAGAGACAAAGAAGGAGAGATGGAGGGAGATATTGGTATAGATGGAGGGGGGAGAGAAAGGGAAGACAATTGTTTGCACTCGATGCATTGATTTTAGTGTATAGATGCTGATTTCTAATCCTATTTCATTTCTTGCATTAGATGCATGGATTTTTGTGTAGATGTTGATTTCTAATTCTATTTCATTGCTTGCATTAGATGCATTAATTTCATTAAAGATTTTAATTCTAATATGATTTGATTTAGATTGCATTAAACACATTGATTTTAGTGTAGATGTTCATTCCTAATCCCATTTGATTGTTAGCACTAGATGTATTGTTTTTAATTTAGATGTTGATTTATAATCCTATTTGTTTGCTTGCAACATTAGATGCATTGATTTTAGTGTAGATGATTGCTAATCCTATTTGATTGTTTTCATTAGATGCATTGATTTTAGTGTAGATGTTGATTTCTCATCCGATTTGATTGCTTGTATTAGATGCATTGATTTCAGTGAAGATGTTGATTTCTGATTTGATGTAACTAGATATATGGTGTACATTAATTTCAAGGTAATTTGTTTAACATTGTGCATTGATTTCAGTGTAAGCACAAAAAAATTATTCACGACATGCATTATGACTAAGCTTGTGTAGATAACCTCAAATAAAATGAAATTGAGTAAAGCTTATTTCTATTATAAGGAACTCATTTAAATACTTTGATAACTACTTGTAAATTTAGGAAAGTTGATAGCATTATATAAAATTATAGAAATGTTGTCCAATATTGTTTTTGACCTATATTTTAAATTTTGATATGATTCACTTATATCATGTTATGACTAAACTCTTATAGATAATCTCAAAATAAATAATGTTGAATAAAACCTATTTGTCGTTTAGATGACATCTTTTAAAATTGAATAAAACTTATTATAATCATATTTTTTTTAATTGAACCTTGAGATAAGAAATTGATTGAAAAATAAAAAATAAAATGTTCATGGCAAGGTATATTGGTGAGTCAAAAAGTTTTATATATCTATCTATTCTATATTATATATATATATATATATATATATATAATATATATAATATATATATATATATATATATATATATATATATATATTATATATATATATATATATATATATAATATATATAATATTTTGAATTTATAATTCAAATAAATTTATTTTTAAAATTGAATTGTAATAGTACACATGTTGATTGCACTAAAAGACACTTTCTCAAAGCTAATATGAAGCATGGTTGGAATTTTTCCATGTCCAATATTAAATTGATACATATGATAGATTTTAGTTCATTTTAAGGATGAAAGTGACTTGCATCATAGCTTAAGATTATACTTATTTTCTTAGTATATTAAACTGGAAACCAAAATTGAACATATATTTTACTAATAAAAGTTAGTATATAGAAAAAAAAATTATTGGTGAAATAATTGTAATAGATCCATAAACTTCAAAAATTAATGAGCATCTATAAACAAGATTAATACAAATCCATAAAATGAAATATTGAATACATGTATCAATAAATTATCCATATGAAAATGTATACAAATTATAAATATCACATGAACATCCATAAACTGAAATAATAAGCATCCATAAACTAAAATAATGTCCATGATGTACATCTATAAACTATCCATGTATGAAGATATACAAATTTTGTAACACATGTGAATGTACCCTATGAAATGAGCTTGAAGATATACAACTATGACACTCTAAGTATGACAAGAACTCCTATGTGAGTTTTGTCGCACAAAGTAAGTGTCCATAAGATGGTACTACAATATAACACATTCAAACTCAAACTAATTAGATCATTATTTGTAAAAATAAACAATATGGAAATAAATGATTTTGAACCACATTTTTAATTACATATACATGAATCTACTAACCTTACTCATTCAAATCCAAGTCAAATATGATGGGGGTTTGATCATGAATCTAAGTTTGGTGCTCCCCTACCTATGGGTTAATGACTAGGGCCTACATTGATGGAACTACATCTTAAATCCCTCTATACCCAACATCCTACTCATGTCTACACATAGCATTGACATCAATGACGCTTTGCATATGAGTCTATGTACACAATTGCGAGGACAAATTATAATTCCTCTACAAATTAATTAGCATATATGTGTAACTTAAAAAAGAAAATATTTAAATCTTTGGAATAAAATAGTTTCCTCAACTGTTGGCCCATGTCGTTGTACATAGTGAATCTCCTCCACATTAGTCAACATGTAAGGTGGAGGTAGAGGTGGAGGTGGAGGAGAATGTATGGAAACATGCTCTAGTTGAGGATGGCATCATTGATCAACTGACCCCTTGGATGACCTCATAATCTTATCCATGTAGTTGGGATGTGTCTACATATTCTCACAAAATTATTAATATAAATACAATATAATACAAACTAGAAATTAATATAAATAATTGTGAATAATTTGGCAATAACAGTCAAAATTTTCGTATATATATGTACTTGGTTTGTGTCACGTAGGTTGTGCACCCTCCAAGTCCCACAAATGGAGTCGCAATACATACATGTATATGTCAGAAGCTGCTGAAAGAGTAAACTCACGAGAAATGCATCATCATATAAGGGCATTAGCATGTCACAAGGAAATGGTTGTGGTCTCCTAGTGTCTCCAGTTAGTGCAACATGCACACTGGCTAATGGCATATGTATGTTGTCTACAATAGTCTCCATGGGCTCACCACTGAGTTGCGACAAATCCTCTAGATTTTTTGGTAAAGCCATGCTTCGAGACACTAGTCAAAAAAATCTTGAAGGTGGTGGTACATTCCAAGGGTCCCTATGAGCCCCAACACACTCATAGGTACATCCCAAGATAGGTCCATAATAATGAGATATGATATCAGTGTAATCCCACCTCATATGTAACACGAACTCTACATATTAATGTTTGGAGAACTAAATGGTGATATGGTCATAGTGACGGAATTGGCCCCAAGATCCAATGAATCTGTCATACACAAAAGGGGTCACATCAACATTCCTAAAATATTTTAGTGGAATCAAACCTATATGTCTAGCAAGGCGATCCGAAGGGATGTCAAAAAACTTCCTATCAACGTCAATGTCATTGGTGGCCTATTTAACTACCTCCCAAGTATATGGGCCTCTAACCTCATGCCTGTTAATCCTCTCTATGGACTATAGGAGGTGGCTATGTGGGCTTGACCTACTGTATGTTTTGATTAACCTAATGATCTCATCCAACATCAAAGACAATACAATATGATTTAGTGAATTGGTATATATGTTATGTATCTCTGTTGTGATCCAAGTATGATGAGATATAACATCCTCTAACGTGATATGATTTGTAGCATCATCCCATGGAGGGATCAGTGTTGCACTGTGTTCCTAAACTTCAGCTTATTGAGGACCTACAAATCATAAACATAATTTAACATATATAATTAACAAACTAGAAGCATAATGACATATACAAAAAATTTAACCACAATAGTTAAAGACAATTTCAAGAAATAAAGACATAAAGTTTAAAGAGGATTTAAAAATGCAAGAGGTGTACCTAAAATAGATGAAGAAGGCCCACTAGAGGTAGCATGATCATTAACAAAGACATGAGCACTTCCTCTCACACTTTGACTCACATCAGAGGTTGGATCTAAGAATGGAACATGAACTCTTGGTGGGCTACGTGATCTATCAAGAGCCTAACCATGTATATCAGAACCCCTCGCATTGCGATGGCCTGCAATTAGGGGGTCCTATATGGGATGCCTCAACATATTACATATAATACATATAAACTAATCCAAGAAAATAATGTTGACAAAAACCATTTCTAAACTCAAGAAGAGTAATTTAGCCTGAAGTCCTAAACTTTAGAGTCTATTTTTTGATGATTTATCAACCAATGTATTGAGTTCCATGTAAACACAATCAAAAGAAGTGATCTAATCTACCTTCACACTTTTTCTTGTTTCTAAATAATGCATTTTATTCATAATGCATAAATATGTAAATATATATGTAAAAAAATTAAAATAAACCTATTTACAAAACTAATAAAATTTCAGGCTAGCCAAATACTCTAATAGACTTTAAGTTCTTAATGTTTGACTTTGACACATGACATGTACTAGGTGCAAGCACATGAAGACAATGTTTCTCGTACAACACACTACATAATGAAACAATATGGTACAAATTAGAAAAGTGTTTAAATGATTTTATTCACTAGACCAAATGCACTTTTCATAATACATTAAATATATCTATCAATGATGCATTGTCGAAACATAAACTTATATATATATATGTGTGTGTGTGTGTTATGTTTTAAATAATTATGCTATGTTAAATATGATAGAAATATTATGTTATAGTTATGTTACATGCTATGTCATATATGTGTGTGTGTTATGTTAAATAATTATGAACTAAATAGTTCTAAAACTATGTTATGTTATAAACAACATATATAGAACTATAATGTATAGCTATGTGATGTTATAACTAAGTTACAATTTAGTTAAATATATATAGTTATATAGTTATATAGCTATGTTATGAATTATAGTTATGGTTATGTTGTAACATGTTATGTTACTCTATATATATATTAAACAATTTTATGTTACGTGTTAAATCGTTATAAAAGTATCTTGTGTTATGATATAATATATAAGTATATAATATATATATATATATATAAATATATATATTATAATAATATATAATAATATATAGAATATATATATATTCAAGAATTATATTTGATTTTTGAAAACTAATTGTTAGGAATATTAATTATTAAAAATATTTAATATAAATTAACGAAAAATTTAAAAAAATAAATAAAAACAAAAAATTTATTGGATAAATAGGAAGTTCCATGAGCACCATATTCATCATGTCCAAGTCCAAGCTCCTATTTACTTATTATTGGTTAACGTCATTGTTTTCCCTATTTTGGAGTTGTTTTGGAGGTATGTTTAGTCAAATTTGCTAGGAATTAAAATGAATTTTAAATAGAGCAAAATAAAAAAAATTATTTCACAAAATTCCTAAAAAAAACAATTAAACCTAAATATTAGAAAAAAATGTTTTTACCATTTAAAATTAGAAAATATGCATTTAATAAACAAAACATTGCAAGTAGCAAAACAATTTAAAACCTAAATTTTAGTTTTGTTGGTGGTTTCAAAGCTTTTTCTAGGTTGTTTTGAAGGTTTTTTTTTATATAATTTTCTAGGTTGGTTTTGTGGTTCCCTAAGTTGTTTTGAAGGGATTTTTGATATATTTTTGTGGTTTTCTTGGTTGGTTATGTGATTTTGTAAGTTCTTTTGAAGGTTTTTTTTTTTTTCTGGTTTTCATGGTTTTTGTATGGTTTTTTTTTTTCATTAATTAGTTTTCAAGTTTTTTGTACATGGTTGTTTTTTTAATTAATTTGTTTAATTTTGCAAACAAAATTAAATAAGGAAGACTAAAAAGATATAACACCTACCTCCATTTGAGCCTCTGCAATATTGGCAGGGTCGTTGGCGATATTTATTTTAATGCTCCATGTTTCAATTGCTTGATAGAGCTCCAATACTCTCGGTCTAACTACCATAACACTCTTGATCAATCTTTCACTTTACCCATACTCTATGAAAATGGCGTGTGCAGAGTGTTAGTGTTCAGATATGAATTATAGAATTCACCCATTTCCCATGTTAATTGTCAACCCAAGGTTCATCTGGTTATTTCAACGCTACCATGCAAGGTCTATGAAATCCATAATTTGCCTACCCAACATTCAAAATTCAATCAACAACATAACAATGTGTAGCATGAAGCAATAACAGTAAAACAATTTAAGATTCATAGCAACACAACTTGATGAACAGTTACAATAATAAAAAAATAAACATAACAATAGATAAATCTACTCACATCACTAATCGAACAACACCTAGTCAAGAGAGTAGGCCCAACTCCAAATCATGGTTGTGGTAAAATATCAAAGACTAATAAATACTCAGAATAATAAGATTTCATTAATGAAAATAAAATTACAAAAGTGTGTTGTTACTGATGCTTAGAACTATTGTATCTCTCTTTTGTAATCACTAGCTTTTCCAACCCCATAACCTTACTTATATATTAAATGTTACAAAGGTAGTACCAATAATTTCCATTACGACAATTGTCCACCTACAAGTATACAATGATCACTGAGACACAAACAAAATACGAAGATAGTTTTGGTTCAGTTGACTCTCTTGGGTGGAATCATCATTACAACCAAAATCCCGAGATAGTGTTGTTAGCTCATCGATTTCCATACGCTGAATTGTAGTATATTGGTCATCATACTTTCAAATATGTAAGGAAACATGGGTTAGCAAGTCGTATAAGCAACACTTTCCTAGGACTATGCTTCATTGATTAATAATTCACAAAGACATGAAAAATAGATATACCTTCACACTTGAGATACAAATTAACTATGCAAGGACCTAAAATAGGTGAAGGAAAGGGGTAAAAAGGAAGGTAAAAAGTAGGAAAATTTATCAACCAACATTTCCCTCCAACTAGATTTTATGCATTTCCTCATGCAACTCATTTACTATGCAGGTTTGGGTTGGAACCACTATGGTTGGCATGAAGTTGTGAAAGGTTGTATCTCACAGCCATTTCTGTCTTGGGAAGTTTGAAAACATCAGTACGAATGATGTCCTTGGATCAATTTTCTACTATCACATAGGCTGGTGTGTACTACTGAGAAGGCAACCAAATAATGAGAAGTTGAAATCTCAAACCTATCTGTCAAGTCCCAGAGTGTTGGGTGCATGTGATATATCGTATAATTCACTCCAAATCCTAAGCAATATTAGGGGCCCCAAAATGTTCATGTACCCTCATTGTTAATGATGAAAACATCCACCATCTCTAACATGCGTCCTTGGGTTGCTCCTAACTAATAAAACTTTTCCTATACACATGTCAACACACCATTTTTATGTTGTCAACATTTGATCCTTTCATCCTTCCAGCTGCAGAAATGTATGATGTTTATTACAAATATCCACTGACTGACAATGTTCCATTATGATCACAAGTGGCCGATTTTCTTGATTCTCTTCGAATGTATCGAAGACTTTCTTCCATTTAACCTGGTTAATCATGAAGGAAGTGAATGCTCTCAGCTGAAGGTCTCCAACATATGACACTAGATTGAACGACTAATCATTCTCTAGGATATAATTATGCATATAAAGTTCACACATCAAGTGTTGGTTCAGTAGATTGTGAGC
Source organism: Pinus taeda (assembly GCA_000404065.3). Classification (NCBI taxonomy): domain Eukaryota; kingdom Viridiplantae; phylum Streptophyta; class Pinopsida; order Pinales; family Pinaceae; genus Pinus; species Pinus taeda. The sequence continues at coordinate 19,678 of APFE031637826.1, forward strand.
CCTCAAGATCCACAGGAACTGCATAAAATCTACTATGTCATGGCTAATTTCCTGGTAGGTACTTTCCAGAGATAGGAATAGATAATTCTCGTGAAGAAACAAAGCATAGATATTAGAAGGAAGTTGGCACATCATTACCTGTTATGTTAGGGTGAACATTTCATCCTTGTCAACCTTTAGTAACTGCACTTTCACTTATAATTATTCAATATTTTTCTCTTGTTTTTCTTGTTTCTTCTTATATTTCTCTATCTGGGTGACATAATCATCCACCACTCTTGCTGCTTGTTCCCAAATTCCTTTCATTTCTTCCTGGTGATCTTCTAAAGAGACAGATCCCTGATGAAGGTGAGACGCAGTGGCTTTCCATTTCTGAATCTTTGCAGTCAGCAGAAACTCCCGAGACTCAAAAAAATGTAGGCTTGCTCAATCTGCATGGTTTCTGAGGTCGTCAGCCTATCTTTCATCTATACTACTACTGAAGTTGTTTCAGCATCAAGATTCACGACAGCTTGACCATTGTTCCTCTTTTGCTTTCTCGCCCATCTCCATAAGAGTAATACTTGCCTCCTCAACTTAATAATTTCCATTTTTAATTGCAGGTTATATCTAAATAACGACAGGTGCCTGTCTTGGATGGGGGCTCTCCTTTTTGCACATTTTTCAACAAATTCTTGTTCAATGAAGACCTCCTCCATTGGTCTCATGACCAGTGTTGGGTTTGGTGGATTGACATCAACAAACTCGTTAGCTAGTTCTTGTTTTACCCCTATCTCTTCCATTTGTTCAACAACTTGAGGGGAGGCTCTAGTGCCTTCTTTTGTAGGTCCCGGTACCTCCACATTTCCTCCAAATGGTTTTGAAGCCACTGCAGGTCCCTGAGGAGTAGTATCTTCAATGTTTTCTTCTTATGGCTGCTTTGTTGCCCTGCTTTCTCCTTCCACTTGCTCAGGAATTGATTTTGGCCCTCACATGTTAGTATGAAGAGCCATATCGCTTTCCAACTACTTGGGGTGTCTCAGTGAAATAGTATTGACAACAATTTCTTCAAATTTCTCACTGGTCGACAGTAGCTCTTGTGTAACAGAGTCGAAAATAATTTTCTCATTGGTCGACACTACTTCTTGTGTAACAATTGCGAGAATGATTTTCTAACTGGTCGAAACTGGTTCTTTTGTAACAGTGTTGACAATGATTTATTCAATGTGCTCATCGGTTGACACTAGTTCTTGTGTAACAGTGTCGACAATGATTTTTTCAATGTGCTCACTGGTCGACACCGTTCTTGTGTAATAATGTCAAGGGTAACTTCTTCTTCCATTGGCTCAGTGGTTGACACTAGTTCTTGTGTATTACTGTCAATGATATCTTCTTCTCCCATTATCTCAATGGCTAACACCAATTCTTGTGTTACAGTGTCAATAGTGATTCTTTCTCTTGTAATTTCTCCTACAAACTTTAATACCGAAGGAGAGATTCTTTCTCTTACTGTGCGGGTAGGAGAGAGGAATTTCATTGCACCTTTTGGCAAGGAAGTAGGGAGCGAAGAATGAGGGGTAACCTCCTCAATTTCCATTCTTCCAACACCTTCTGCCTTAGTTTCTCCAATTCCATATCCATCCCCTGTATCAACTGGTTGTTCTATCCTTCCTTCCTCTTCTTCTTTCATCACTTGTTCCCCTAACTCACCCAATTTTTTGATAATTGATGCTAGCTCTTATGTAATAGCATCGACTGAATATTATTCATCTGTCCAGAATTCTTCCTCTTCTTCCTCCATCACTTGTTCCCCCAATTCCCCCAATTGTCTAGCAATTGACATTGCTTCTTTTGCAACAATGTTGGCCACAGCTTCTTTCTCTACTAACAATACTTCCTCGTCCCTTGCTGACATCATAGCCGCAAGCTCTTCTTCCACTAATTAAATGAATTGTGGCCAAGTCATGGGGGTATGTGATAGGGCATGCACCACCAACAACCTGATAAGCCCATGTTTTGTGAACAATTCCAATGGTTGGTGGGATCAACATGCAAAATATGTCATTAAATGAAGATTTTTCCAAAGAAAAAATGGCATATCTAGAGAATGCAATTGACGGAACCAAAGAAATGCAAGAAGCTTAAAATGAAATATAAATAGAGTGGAAATTTGACCTTCATAAGTAATGTATCACATGATGAAGTATGCAACCTCAACCCATAGAGGTGGCAAATATTTTTGATCATATTCTCTCCCCCTCTAAACCATGGTTCTGCTGCCTACAAGAACAATTTTGGAAATTCTGGCAAGGGCATTATTCAGAGAAACTATTTATGCCCTCCTCATCGTAATCCTCTAATATTCGAGATAATGTCTTCTACTATAGGAATATCTAGCCCTTGAACAAAAGAATAATTCCCTTCCAAATTGAATGCAAACTCGACTGTAATGTCTTTGGTGAACCCCTACAACCTCTCAAAGTAGGTGTGCCATTCGACATCCGGAAAAAACTACCATACATCTTATTGATGTCGAACATGCACTGTATCTTCCAACTAATGCCTAACAGGTTGACCACCCATTCTACTAGTTACTATGTAGCAGCACTTGGAGTAGCCGCAAAACCATTGAGGGGGTGTTAGCCGGTAAAGTTGCGATGACAGGGATTGTGGTAACAAGGAATATGGTGATAGGGAAATACATACAGGTTATGGGCAAATCCATGGTAATTCCATGATGATTATAGTCATTAATGCAATGCATTGGAAAAAAATTCAAATTAATGTTTTCGTACATTGTTCAAGTTGAAATCTGCATGGATAAGTGTGCAGGGTATGGTGGGGATCATATATTGATACAGATCACGGTGGTAATCATCATGGGATGTACAAGTTAGCACGAGGTTTAATATAAATCATGGTTTGACATTATTGCTATTAAATATGATAAATTTAATGTTAAATGCGATACCTCCCCCCAACTAAGGCATGATTGTCCTCAGTCGTGTTTAGTCATGTAATAAGTGAAATACCAATCAAATCCACGAAGTTGATTGGGGATGTACTTATTGAATTACCTTGACATATGATCAACATGGGTTGAGTAATAACATCGATGAAGTAATAGCACCAAAGGAGTAACAACACTTGCAAGAAGAGAAGTATTGATAGCACAGTAATATTATATATTATATATATATATATTATATATATATATATATATATTATATATATATATATAATATATATATATATATATAATATTATATATATATATATATATTATATATAATATATATTATTATATATATATATATATATATATATAGAAGAGGTGCGGAGAAAGAATTCTATGCACAAACAATTTCAAAACCAGAGATATTAGAGGAATGCTTAATAAAGGAGTCTCTAGAGGCTGGATGTTGATAATTTTGAAGATAGCAACAAGAAATGCTAAAAGTAGCACTGCTATAAATATCAATTCAGCTAGTGTTGAACTTAACAACAATGGATGAAAAGTGAAAGTGCTAAAAATAGCTTTTCTTAAATAGCATTTCAAGGTACCTTCCTATTTTAGTCATTCCCTAAACTTTAATAGGAAATAAAATTCGAATTTGAACTTAACAGCTATTTGAAAATAAATTAATTAATTCACCATGAGTTAATTAGTTGTGAAAAATCAAACATGAAGTCTATGTAAGGACATGCAACAATTTCTCCATTAATTGAGGAATTTATCCATCAGTTAAAGAGATAAGGATGAGTTCTAATTTGAGTAGTAATTAGTTGGCTCAGTTAATTGAGTCAAGTCCAATTAGATTGATTTAAACAGTTTGTTTAAATTAATGTAAGTTCAGTTAGTTAATGCATGCTTGCATATAACTGCTACTCTTCAGATAATTGAATATTCTCTCATACATAACTCATGCATGTCAGTTCAAACAGAGACCCAATTGAGATCGGATGGAGTGACAATGTACTATCAGTTGCTAGGATATTCCTTGGTGAATATTCCTTGCATGCAGAAGGATTCATTTCCAAGAGAATTGTGTTGTTACTTCTTCTTGTTCAGTGACTGTGATGAGGCTAATTCAAACATGTGGCTTCACTGGACCCCAAGAAAAATTGCACAAATAAATAGGGGTTTGGAGGACTTGAGGAGGATATATACTTGTCTATTCAATCTATGAGCTTCATTGTTTGATTACAGAGAGAGCAAGATAGCTTTTGAGCTGATCCTTTTTGTAACTTGGACAAGATTTCCACTTGTATGATAACACAGAGTTGGGGTTTTAGGCTAATGCTTTCCCCTGGTTATTTCTTCTATGTTATGTGTGATTGATTTATTCTTATCAGTTATGTGTTCAATTGATCTTGCTCATATTCGATTAAGCTTTGGCATAATTGTTTGTAGAATTAGATCAAGTATTTTTCTTTAGTATATTGCATTATCAGGTATCAGAGCAAAGGTGATCAAGAAAGAACAATATACAAGAAGGGAGAAGTTTGAAGTTTGTGATTCCTGAATATAGAAATCGAGTTCTTATCACATATCTATTTAACCTATGGCATTTAGTGGTTTAAGTCTCAAGTATGCCCTTGATGGAAGCTCGAATTATATGGCTTGGAAGGATCATATGGAAGTAGTATTAGAGGATAATGATATTAAGGACTTCATGATCAAGAAGTCCCTAAGCCGATTGATGCTACTCAACTGGTGGAATGGAAGAAATGTGTGGCTAGAGCAAGGAGAATCCTCCTGGAGGGAGTTCGAGATCACATTGTCTTGAGCCTCCATGGGAAGGAGACTCCAATTTCAATGTGGAAAACATTGAAAGATCTATATCAAAATAGCAGCGACCAAAGGAAGCTGGCGCTGAAAGACAAGCTTTGAAAGATCAAGTGTGAAAAGGGTGACATGATCTCTACGTATCTAAACAAGCTCACCACCTGTAGGGATGAGCTTGAAAGTGTAGGGATAATGACAATGGATGATGACATGGTGAGTCCTGCACTCCTCGATCTTCCTAAGAGCTAGCATAGCTACCATGACTCGGTTAATGGAAGAGAGAAACTACCAGATTGGGAATGACTTTGGTCAAATCTGATGCAGGAGGAGACGAGAAGAAGCACCAGAGATGGATCCTCATTGAAGCAAGATGACGAGGAAGATTTGGCCTTAACGAGTAAGGCAAGGAAGGGGAAAGGGAACGCATCCCAATCCAAATTCAGTTCTTCCCATGGTGGGAAGAAGTTTGAAAAATTGAAAGTGTGATGCTTTCATTGTCATGAAGTGGGCCATTATGCTACAAATTGTCCACAAAAGAAATCTAAGAAGGGTTCCTCAAAGGGATCTGATGGTGAGGCACTGGCCTCATAGTTTGAGTTGGATTTCTCTCTTATCACATGCATGGTTTCATCCATGGTGGGATGTGTTTGGTACCTGGACAGTGGAGCCTCATTCCACATGTTAGGTGATAAGAATCTCTTTAGTAACCTGGAGGAGAAGGATCTCCAGATGTGGATCGAGATGGGCGATGATGGAAGATATTGTGTCTCAGGTGAAGGTACGGTTGTGTTTCGGAGGGAGAATGGAGCTCCTCTCACCCTCACTGATGTAAAGTATGTACCAGGTCTGAAGAAGAATATTGTGTCCATTGTTGTGCTAGAAGATAAAGGCTATGATGTAGCCTTCAAGAAAGGAAAAGTATTCCTGAGGCATATTGGCACTGGACAGGCAAAGCGAATAGTGATTTGAGTCAAGAATCTCTACAAGTTGGAGGTAGATGAGTGTGTTGCTTTGAGTTCCAAAGTAGAGATGGTGCAGAGCTAAGATGTTGGCAAGCTATGACATAGAAAACTAGGCCACTTGCACCATGGAGCCCTGAAGATCTTGCAACAGATTTCTACCAAATTACCCAAGGGAAAACTTGACCAGACGAGTACATGAAAAGGTTGTATCTTGGGTAAGTATGCAAAATCTTCCTTTCTGGATCGAGACAGTAGAGCTGGAACAATCTTGGAGTGAGTTAACTCAGATGTTTGTGGACCTTTTTCTACAGCCTCCACTGCTAAACATAGTTACTATGTTATTTTTATTGATGATTTTTCTCGTAAATGCTGGATCTACTTTATGCAAAAGAAGGATCAAACCTTATTGAGGTTTTGTGAGTTTAAAGCCTTGGGAGAGAAAGAATCAAGAAAGAAAATAAAATCCTTGCGTAGTGACAATGGTGGAGAGTATGTCTCATAATAGTGTAAGGACTTCTGTGTTGTGGAAGGAATTAAATAGGAATTGATGGCACTCGATAACCCACAGCAGAATGGGGTGGCCGAAAGGAATAATAGGTTAGTTGTGGGAGGAGCTCAAGTGATGTTGCATGACCAAAGCCTACCACTGCATTTATGGGTCGAGGCATGCAATACAACAATATACCTGCAAAACAAAAGCCCACATCGTATACTGGGGATGAAGACACCTATGGAGGCCTATTCTGGGAAGTGAAATGATGTAAGTAACTTTTGAATCTTTGGACCATCAGTTTACTATCATGTGACCAAAGATGCTAGGAAGAAGCTAGACCGAACAACTGAGTTGTGAATACTTGTGGGGTACACGGATACACCCCACAACTATCTGGTGTACGTGCCTTCCACCCAGAGGACTGTGGTATGTAGGGATCTGAAGTTCGACGAGCAGAAAGCCATGCAAGTGTCACTTGAGAGGGAGTTCAAGTTGCATGTAGATGAGGAACCTTCTGTTCCTAAGGAGGAGGAGCCTCAGATTGATGCAGAGTAGCTACATGTAGAGGATCCGAGAGTGGAGACATCCACTCATGTTGGGACTTCCAGAGATGGGTGGATATGCTCAAGGGAAGCGGACAGGTTGACGCTGGATATGCGGGGGAATGTGGGAAAACCATCTTCTCAGCGTAGATAGAGGAGGTCGCCTGAGTGGTACAATGGTTACATAGCTCTGGTTGGGGAGTGTGTAGAGTCTGAGTCTTCTTAATTCAAGGAGGTAGTGCAGAAACCAGTTTGGGTTGATGCAATGGTGGAGGCATATGACTCCATCATGTAGAACTATGTTTGGGATATTGTCCCAAGACCTTAGGACAAGTTAGTGGTGAGTTCGAGATGGCTTTACAAGGTAAAGCAGGCAGCTGATGGGAGTGTTGAGAAACATAAGGCAAGGTTTGTTGCCCGAGGTTTCTCATAGGTTGAGAGGATCGACTACGATGAGAATTTTGCTCCTATAGAAAGGTAGTCATCAATTAGATTGATATTGGCACTATCAGCTCAAATGGGGTGGAAGATCCACCAAATGGATGTGAAGACATCATTCCTAAATGGGACGATTGAGGAGGAGGTGTATATTGAGTAGCCAAAAGGTTTCAAAACCTTTGATAGTGAGTCACATGTGTGTAGACTCAAGAGAGCTATGTATGGACTGAAGCAAGCACCTCGTGCTTAGTACACTAGGATTGACAACTATTTCACTGGGTTGGGTTTCACCAAGAATGAATCAGATGCAAACCTTTACCACATCATGGTAGAAGGTAAGCCATTGATCATTGTACTTTATGTCAATGATCTAATTTTGAAAGGTGATGATCAGCTGATATAGTCTTGCAAGGAGGACCTTGCAAGAGAGTTCGAGATGAAAGACATGGGTCATATGCACTACTTTCAAGGCATGGAGGTGTAGTAGAGAGATGGAGAAATTTTTGTATCTCAAGGCAAGTATGCCAATGAGATCCTCAGGCGGTTCCATATGGAGAAGTGCAAACCCATGAAGACTCATCTAGCTAGGAACTGGAGGAAGGAGTATGCTACTTTAGGTGGGGTAGTAGATGCTACTATTTATCGACAACTGGTGGGTTCACTTATGTATCTAGTGAACACATGACTCAACTTGTGCTTTGTGGTGAACCAGCTAAGTCAACCTATGGTTCAGCCTACCAAGTTGTTTTGGAAGGAAACAATGCATGTGTTGAGATACCTCAGAGGCACATCTCAGTTTGGATTGTGGTACAAACAGATAGAGGGAGTTAAACTTCAGGGCTTCACAAATGCAGATTGGGTAGGGAGTCCATCAGACAAGAAGATAACTTCTAGAGGAATCTTCAACCTTAGTTCAGCTGCATTTTCCTAGTATAGCAGGAAATAGAGATTAGTTGCACTTAGCTCAGTAGAGGCTAAATACATGGCTGCTAGTCAGGCTGCATGTGAGGCCATTTGGACATGGAAGATTATAGTGGGAGAGTTTGGTCAGAGGATGGATCCTACAGTGATCTATTGTGATAATCAGAGGGAATCCAGTTTGTCATGACAGGTCTAAGCACATTGATATCTGGTATCACCATCTTCGAGACTGTGTGGTCAAGAGGATCACGTTGTTGTTGTATGTTTCAATCGAGGAACAGGATGTAGATATTTTTACAAAGGCATTGTCAAAATGCAAGTTCGAGTTCCACAGACAAGATTGGGGTTACTGATAATCCCTTTCTTGCTGAGAGGGAGTGTTGAAGATAGAAACAAGAAATGCTAAAAATAACACTGTTATAAATAGAATTTTAGCGAGTGTTGAACTTAGCAAGAATGGATGAAAAGTGAAAGTGCTAAAAATAACTTTTATATAAATAGCATTTCGGGATACCTTCCTATTTTAGTCAGTCCCTAAACTATAATAGGAAGTAAAATTCGAATTTGAACTTAAGAGTTGTTTGAAAATAAATTAATTAATTCACCATGAGTTAATTAGTTGTGAAAAATCAAACATGAAGTCTATGTGAGGACATGCAACAGTTTCTCCGTTAATTGAGGAATTTATCCGTCAGTGAAAGAGATAAGGATGAGTTCTAATTTGAGTAGTAATTACTTGGCTCAGTCAACAGAGTCAAGTCCAGTTAGATTGATTTAAACAGTTTGTTTAAATTAATGTAAGTTCAATTCATTGATGCATGCTTGAATATAACTGTTGCTCTTCAAATAACTGAATATTATCTCATACATAACTCATACATGTCAGTTCAAACAGAGACCCAGTTAAGATCAGATGGAGGGACAATGTACTATCAGTTGCTAGGATATTCCTTGGTGAATATTCCTTGCATGCAAAAGTATTTCCTTCCAAGAGAATTACATTGTTACTTCTTCTTGTTCAGTGAGTGTGATGAGGCCAGTTCACACACGTGGCTTCACTGGACCCCAAGAAAAATTACGCAAAGAAATAGGGGCTTGAAGGACTTGAGGAGGATATATACTTGTCTATTCAGTCTATGAGCTTCATTTTTTTATTACAGAGAGAGCAGGATAGCTTTTGAGTTGATTCTTTTTGTAACTTGGACAAGATTTCCACTTGTATGATAATACAGAGTTGGGGTTTTAGGCTCATGCTTTCCCCTGGTTATTTCTTCTGTGTTATGTGTGATTGATTTCTTCTTATTAGTTATATGTGTTCAATTGATCTTGCTCATATTTGATTAAGCTTCTGCATAATTGTTTGTACAAGTAGATCAAGTATTTTGCTTTAGTATATTGCATTATTAGGTGATCTATAGGTGGGAATTTTGACAGGTAAAATCTTAGGCGATGTCCATTTACATGCAAAGGAGTATATGCCACATTGATTGTTATATGTTTAACAGTCACAATATCAAACACTCTGTCAACTTCATATGGTCCCATCCATCTAGAGAAGAGCTTTGCCTTAAAGTCCTTGAATCGAGATTCATAGAGTAACGCCCAATATCCTCTTTGAGACACATTTTTATTTATGAATTTTTTGTGCCATTTGGTTTGCTGTTGTTGAATTGCAGTAGTATTCTATACAATTATCAAACAAATTTCATCTAACTCATTTAGTTGTTCCAGTCAATGTTTTTGCGTTGTTGAAAGATCCAAACCTACTTCAAGAGCTATCATGAGCATCTTAATTTTTAATTCCACTAGAACCAAAGGAGGTTTCCCATAGACAAGCTCATATGGTGAAAATCCTATTCTATTCCACCATGTCGTTCTATATTCCCAAAGTGCTTCAGGACATTTTTCAGCCCATTTTTGGCATTGGTTTGCTATAGTCTTCATGAGGATATTCTCCAATACCTTATTTGTGCGCTCGAATTGACCATTCGCTTGAGGATGATATGGAGATGTCACTATGTTTTTGATTCAATACTTCTGCATGAGTGCTGCTATTATATGTGATGTGATCTTCTCCCCTCCATCTGAAGTTATCTCTCTAGGAGGTTCGTACTAAGTGAAAATTTCTTCAAATAAAAAGTCTGAGACAACCTATTATGTGGATTTTGTGACATATTTGGTTTCTAGCCACTTTGTCATGTAATTTGTGCATACTAGAATGTGAACTTTCTAATGTGAAGAAGGATTGAATGACACAACAAAATCGATAGCCCATTTCGCAAAGGGATTAAAAACTAATTGAAATTGTAATGACATCTCATCTAATCGACCAGGATGACCCATCTACTAGCAACTATCGCACCCTCAAACATATTTCCTTACATGACAAAAAATATAGGGCCAATAGTAGCGCATCTGCAATACCTTATGACCTGTCAGCCTGTCCATAAAATCTCCCCCGTAAGGGCCATCATGGGCATCTTTCAAAACGTAATAGATGTCATCCTCACCTACATAGTGCCGTATTTTGTGATCAAGTCATGTATAGAAGAGGTATCCCTCTATCCATGAGCAACGGGCACTGTGATGGATGATTTTTTGTTGCTCCCTCTATGGAAAAAGATGAGGCACATTTCATGTAACATAATAGTTATCAATATTTTCATACCATGGAGTGTGAGTAGAAATTGCGAAAAGATGTTCATTCGGAAAACTATCCTCCATAGGTGTATCTTCATCATTAGTATTAAGCCTAAATAGGAAATCGTCTACTATATTATCTTTTCCTAGTTTATCTACAATGGTAATATCAAATTCTTGTATCAACAATAACCATATTATAATTTGACCAAGGGTTATCAGTTTATTCATCAGATACCTGATGGTTGAATGATCAGTGTGCACAAAAGTGGTATACCCTGTAATATAATGTTGAAATTTATTCATAGCATAGATAACAACCAAAAACACTTTTTCAGTTTCCGTATAGTTTAGTTCAACAAGAGTTAGGTTCTTGCTAACACAGTAAATCACATATGGTTTCTTGTCGTCATGTTGTCCCAAGATTTCCCATACCGTTGTATGAGAAGCACCTGTGGAGATACGAAATGGGGGATCCAATCAAGACGATGTAATATTAGAGCTTTACAAACTAGTTCTTTGATTTCCAAGAAATTTTCTTCACATGCATCTATCCAAACAAATTCGACATCTTTAGGTAATAATTGGAAAAGTGGAAATGTTAATCTTACAACTTTTTTCTATAAAATGTCTATGATATCTAGCATAACCAATACATCTACGTACCACCATTGGTGTCTTTGGTGTAGGAAAATTTAAGATTACCTCTACCTTGGCAACATCAACATGTTTTCCTAGACCCGAAAGCAAGTGTCCCAAGACTATTCCTTCTTCCATCATCATATGGAATTTTATTGTACTAAGAGAAACATGTGTCTTTCTGCATCATTTAAGTACTTTCTCTAAGTTTTCTAGACCTTATTCAAAAGAATCCTCATATGGGGTGAAATCATCGATGTAGATTTCAACACTTCCATTAACCAGATAAGAAAAGATTCCCAATATTTCCTGTTGAAAGGTAGCGAGCGCATTATAGGGGCCAAATGGAAGGACTCGATATCAAAAAGTTGTTGGAAATAATACTGAGAGGCAGGGGGTGAATTAGTATTTACAAATCAATAACCTTTTCATTTCCATAATTAGATTTATATACACTACTTAAGTGAAGAGAACTCGCATGTGCACACAACTATTCTTAAGGAAACCAGTGTATATCCAGTGAACTTATGATTCAGTTAATTCATCATATGTTGATATTTAATCAGTGCATCGTTACTGTTATCTCGGAATAGTGTCCACTCGGATGTTGCTATTCCCAGTAAGATGGGTGGCTATCTTAGAAACAAACAATCAAAGTCTACCATTGTTTCCTTTTATGAAAAGAGATGAGAGGAGAACCAAGAGGGCCAACCTGAGTCTTGCGCTCGATTTCCTCTCCTTCTTGATAGAGTTTCGCCACTTCTTCTTTGTTTGCCCAAGTTCAAAAGGACCTGTGGAATCACAGCAACATACTACTATGAAAGAAACGAGGATCTAAATTCATAAGTAATACAGGATTAGATATGTATTAACCATATACATGTATATATAAACAAGTACACAAGAATATTGAAGGAAACAAGAATAGCTTTATTCAGATGAAAAGTAGCAAGAGGATTACAACCATGTGCTCTGACCCAGCATCATCCTCCAGCTAGGAAGCCCTTCGTCACCTCAAGCAAAGCTAGATCACCCAACACTGTGAATGTACACCAGAATACCAACAACACTTCTCTATAAGATACAAAATTCCAGCTTCTGTATCTCTATGATGAGGGATCCATATATAGATTATTACACAGAGGTGAGTCATCTTTTGGGATCTTTATTAGGGTCTTCTCTTTTATAGTTCCTGCTTCCACTTGGAGAATGATGATCTCTTACTCATACCTGGTCGAAAATGGAGTGGCAAGTGTCAGAGAGGAAGCTTCTGGTGTTGGGTTGTGTTATATTCTTTACACGACTAACCTACGTAGTGAACCGGGGGGTTAG
>APFE031637826.1:37006-93411 GCA_000404065.3 Pinus taeda
GCCCCCCCTTCGTTCCACCGATTGTGCAGCGGGGGGGTCACAGGGGGGCCGGCAGCCCCCCCTGTCTGGGGGGGTTTGACCGGGGCAGGTAGCCCCCCTCTACGGGGTTAGGAGCAGTGCCCCGAGAAATTTTTTTTGGACCCTATATTAGGTTGGGCGAACCTACCTATGGTTTTTCGGTCCATGGTTTTGGACGCGATGGTTTTCGTCCATGGTATTGGATGCTTCGGCATGGATAAATATGTATTGTAACATTGAAAGGAATATCATGAAAAATCAAGCTGGTAGTCTCAGTTTTGAGATCCAGTGGGAAATCTCTGTGTATATGTGTTTTATGTGTTACGCTCTCGTATTTTTCTTTTTCTTGTGATTTAGAATTCGTATGCAGGTAATTTTTGTACGGGGTTAAAACCTACATTTGGAAGATTCCATGATCTTCCACCTTGCATTTTGTCTCTGCCATATGTCCATTCCTGACCATCGCATCCTACAGAGGAGAAAATCAGTATGCATCGCACCCTATACATTGGGAAGGTGATAAGCATCGCACCCTCTACATTGAGCGTTCAGTATGGTCGAGTTTTGACCATTTATGAGCAGTTTTCAGTGGATAAATTCTGGGAGATGATGTAATCAGTTGACCTTGTTCCTTTAGGCAGTGAAGCAACACTTTTAGGGACTTAAGAGCCCTCATTTTATGGACATTTATGATTGGGGTTGAAGAGCCCAAAAATGTCTATAACAGTTGCCCCCTAAAGCATGAGGTTGTTAATCTTTTTAATGTCGGGTGAAATGCTTTACTATGAGGATCTGATGTTTTTCCGAGCTGGGAGGTGACCTGTAATAAGATACAATACAAAACATATGGAGAAGAATTTTACAAAAGTGAAAGACATTTTTGTCCATGCTAGGCCAACGAACAAAAAGCTCCTTCAGTTTATGCACAGGGATTATGATTTGAAATAAATGCCAAAACTACACTTGCTACGAAAGAGTTGCTACACTTCTAGAAAGCTTCGCTTCAAGATAGTTTTCAGGGGTTTGTAGTAGGTGCTAGTAGTTAGATTTTGATTTGTATTAGTGGAAAGAATCCAAAATTTCTCTGCAAGTTGGAGCTATGCTTTTCTCAAAGATATCATGGGTTTTTGGAGTGACCTTCAGAAAGTCGATTTTTCTCCTTGATGGAGTGTCCAAATTACATGCTTGAGGAGTCTATATTATAGAATCCTTCAAGATATTTCCAACGAGCTATCAATTTCTCAATTTGGAGTAATTTAAGCCTCCAAAAGTGGTTTGGAATATGGTGTTGTGCTGAGAGACACTGCGTTGCGCTTGGGAGGCCAGTGATGCGCTCAAGAACATTGCATTGCACTTGGGCACTATGCTTAGGAAGATTGCACTGCGCTTGGGCCAGAGTACCTAAATTTTGCCTGAAACTCACCAAAAATGAATTTTAATCTTTCCCACCCTTTTTCTTGCAATCTTAAGCTCCTCCACAACTAATTACACCATCTTACTAACATTTTTATTTTGCAAGATGAATTCAAGCCAATGTGAAGAGCTAGACCTAGAGGACAAAATTGCTTTAGAGATCAGTCAAGATAAGGAGTACTGGCTCAATAGGGTAAATGACCACTTGGAGAAGTTTCTAGAGAAAGAAAATAGAGACAATCAGCTGCTAAGGCACATGGTGCACCATTACCAAGCTCAAAACATGATTTGTGATGTCAAGGTCAAGCAGTTGGAGGACAAGCTCAAAGAAGACCAAAAGGACCAAAAAGATGAAGGGAACATGGATATTCTTCCTAAAGAATATATGAGGGCTTAGCATGCATCATTTTATAGCTCTTGGCCATTTTTGAGGATTTTGCAACTTTTGAGGCCTAATTCAGAAAATCAGCAATTCCAAGAGGGAGTGCCTTGGTGCTATGCTTTTTCCTTAAGCATCCATTTCAGGAAAACTTTAAATTTTTGGGAATATATTTCCATCCTCTAAAAGCCCATTTCCTCGGATTTTCCAGGGGAGGCTTATATTTTGAGAAAAGTGGAAAAAAGTGGCCAAAAACTAACTTTCTAGACCCTTTTTTTACAGATGTTGTGCTCCTGGAGCGACCTTGGGAGAATGGATTTTTGAAGGCCTTCCCATCAATAATTTTCAAAAATTCAAGGTGTTCTGGAAAATAGACTTGAAAATTTAGTCGAAAATTCTCTCAAAGCTTCATGTGGACCTTAGTAAGGCACTTGCAATGGAGCTCAAAATTGGCCTTGTGCTTCTACAGTTTCATGCGTTTTTAATTGTAAATTTCACTGTGTAAATTTTCTAGCTTTCAGTTTGACTTGATCAAAGTCAAAACTCTTACTGTAATGGCACTTGTTTCAAGGCTAGGTGATGTAGGCATGAATAAATTTTCATGATAGGTTGTTTTTTATGTTTAATAGGCCTCATTAAGGAAGAAAACTCCTAAATAAACTCTCCAAGAAGTGTTTGAGTTTCACCTTCTCACTCTCACCTATTAGTTGAGAGAATATTGGAGTTAGTTCCACCACCGAGGAATTCAACTCCTAAAAGTGAGAAAGTGGTATAATTTAGTCTATATGTATCTTTTCTCTTTTAGAGAGAAGGGTTGGGCTTTTGTGGAGGAGTTTTGCATGTAATGATCTTTTGAGCTAATACAAAGATAGTTGCCGCTATTTTTAAGGAACTCTAGTCCAATGATTTCATGGTGTTTGTTTTTCTTTATATCTATTTTCTAATGGTTAAGTGATCTTTATATACATGTTTTTTCTTCTTTCTATGGATACCTTGCAGTTAAATAGATAGGATTCTTGATTTCAAGCTCTGTTTATATGGTTTTGATAGTTGTGTTTATGTCTTCTAAAAGCTAATGAACTCATATTTGCTTATGCTCATTAGTCTCTTCTAAAATTTCTATTCTATACTACATTTATAATACACCATGGCCTTCTATTACCTAGATCCTTTCTATATTTTCATTTAAACTCCTAAATCCTAGACCTAATCACTAGCTTCAAACCCTACTCCAACAAAACGTAAAAGATAAAATTTACTAACACACAAACAATCATACATATCTTGCCTAAAACTTATTGCTTTAAATTCATTTTACTAATTAAAAACTTTTGAGAGATCCCTTTCTTGCTCAGTAGGACTAGCTACTGAGCTAAACTGGTTTGAGGTTACCCTTCTCGATCTCCTCCTCAGCCTAGGAAATTGTAAGGGACTAACACATCGAATAATGGAGGCCCTTTATCAAAGGGATTTTTGCAAGAGAGAAATTGCGAGATTGGAATAGGCTATGTGATGACTTCATTCAAGAAGAGTTGCAAGACAAGGATATTCATCTAAAGAAGAAGATTTTCTATGATGACGTACCACTTGTAGTGTGAATGAAGGGTAAGTAGAAGAAGGACTTGAGTACGATCAAGTGCTTCAACTATGGCTAGATGCGTAATTTCTCGTCGACATGTCTGATGAAGAAGAATGTAGATGATGAGAAGAAGAAAAGAACGCAGTCACTCATGTGGCCACTTCTGTTGAGATAGTTGATCTCACCAGGAGATTGGAGGAGGAGGAATTTTCTATTATCTCTCATTTCTCACAGGGTATTGTTGATGAGGATGGATGGTATGTGGAATGTGGTTCAATGAAACATATAATAGGGTCACAAGAGGTTTCTAAGACTCTAGTTGAATGGGACTCGAAATTGCACATGGTGTTGGGCGACAAGAGTCAATTGGAGATCCGAGGATCGAGTGCCATGCCATTATGAATGGAGAGAGGATGAGTGATGTGGGTCCATGATGTATTGTTTGTATAAGGACTCAGATATAGCATTATCTCCATCTCAATGATCAAGAGGAATGAGCTTGAGGTCTTTTTCCAGGATGCGAAGGCAAAACTCAGGTGCAAAGGCTTTATGTCCGGTGGGATTGTACTCATATTTAGAGAGCATACTCTCTATAGGTTGACAGGTAATCCTGTGGATCATGGAAAGAATTAGGTTTAGTAGATCCAAGCTCTAGAGAAGTAGGTGTAGGTACAAGATTCAGAGGAACAAATACACTTTCTTGAGAAGAACTTAAAGGTTCCAAAGACTCAGAGGGAGTCAACTTCGAGAGGGAGGATTTGTAGCCAAAGAAGAGTGTGTGTTCAGTGGGGAGAAAGGGTGCTCCTACAACTGCCAAGAAGGAATCATGGAAGGATTGGACAGAAATACAAGAGAAGAAGAAGAAGTAGTATGCTTCTAGTGAGAGCGACACTTCCGAGGAAGGTGTAGTTCATAGAATAGGGATTGTTGCAATTGTGAGTGCCAAGAGTTGGGCAAGTGTTATGAGCAATGATGATGATGATGAGTTAAGTCCTAGTCTTGGAAGTACCTCTCTCACTAAGAGGCAATGTTGATTTGTGTATCTTGGGAGGTACTCCAAACCCTATGGTTCAGGGTTTGGAGGGAAAAGCACCATAGGAGTTACTTGTGGCCTTGGAACCCAAGTATGGGTTTTGTCACAAAATCATGTTTTAGGCATCTGCATGAGCACATTTCTACATGTGATGGCATGAGGTGATAGAGGGAAAAAAGGAGAATATAACACTTCAATAATCATTGAATTATGACTTGTATAATTGGAGATATGAATTTTTTAAGCTAATTTTTAGGGTTGACACCATAAGTGTCATGGTTGGCCTAAAGTGATTTTAGGCATGTGATAGTTGGAAGCCCCTAACATATGACTTTTTGGAGCCCTTGTGTATGGTATATGTACAAGGTGGATGAGGGTGTTAAAAGGAATTCAATTGTACAACAAAAACAAAATAGATCATCTCATTGAGGAGATAACATTCTATTTTTTGGGTTGTAGTTAGAGGCAAGACCAACGAAGAGGTTGGAGGATTGTTTGAAGTGTATTTTAGGCATCCAAGTAGTTGGAATGAATGTCGTGGATCCTTGCTAGAAGGATGAGGAAGAAGGAGTTGTGTTGCATATCTCTTGGAGGTAGAAAAGTGGCAACGAAGGGATGTTTTCTATGGGATGGAAGTGGTAATAAAAGACTGTGGTAGGCCGGAGGCCTAGCCACCACAAAATAGGGCAGTGTGGAGGTGTTAGGGGTTGTAAAGTTCCCAGAACAATATCACATTTCGAGAGGGGTCTTCCTTGCCAAGGCCTCAGAAAAATGAAGGTTGTTTAGTGATTATTTTAAGGGTTGTTGCAGCGTGTGGGTGCCCTAACCTATCATTGTTAGGAACAAAGGAAAGACAGTAAATTTAGGGCAGGATTTTTGTTTTATGTTGGGTCATAATTTTTGACTGGTTTTCCATCAAATTGTTGGGAAACCCGTGAGAGACAATTTGGAGGCTTGATTAAGTGATTGTAAGCCTTCATCAGTGCAAATATTGCAGTTTAGTATTAGGAATCATTGGTCTGGTAGAGGGTAGCATTTTGATAGCCCAAAGTAGCCTTATATGAGATATATTGAAGTGATGAAGAGGAGTTGAAGGTTGGGTGAAGTTTGGTGCCAAAGTGCAACACCTTGATGGACAAAGGTGATTACTAGCCTGGCAGGTTGGAGCTCGGGAATTAGTCCTACCAAAAGAGTAGATTAGATCATCTCTTGTACATGCTACATAAGGCAACAGTGTTAGGTGGAAACCCTCCCAGAGTCTTGATGTTTTTTCCTTTGAAGGACTAAGGAGAAGCTAGTGAGTAGTATGAGAGTGAAGGACCTGCAGGACAAGATACAACATAGAGTTTGCGCAACATGTTTTTCATTGTATCTTGTATACCATAGAATATTGTATTATTTAGATTGGTTTAATATAACAAACATTTGGTTGTACATTATTATACAATACTTGTTAAAAATTGTATATACTTGTGTACATGTGATTTACTGCTTTATATTTTCCATTATGAAAAGTAGTTCTTGTTGACATTCTTGGTTTGGTAGCGTCAGATATTTTAAGATTGTAATCTAGACCGAAGATCGTGCAAATTCAACATAATGCATACAACAACATGTTACTAACATTCATGACTATATGACACATTTGCATATGACTACACTAATCAGCTAGTGTTTATCATACATGTAAACATAACAACAATAAAATGACAAGTATATAAGTAAACCTAATTCTTATAAAAACCTCTAACCACATAACTACATGGTCACCATACAAATCTATATGACAATATTTTATTACCCCAAGGTCTAGTGCTGAAATCTCACTCTGGTGATCTACATCTGCTACTCTATCTTAGCCAACACATTAGCATCATAACATACCAATATCACCATGATGCCCTATTTGCATACAACGACCTCGCAATGCATGTCTAACCTACCATACATGCATAAACATAACCATGAAAATGCATGCATAACATCATATAGACACCAAAATGCATAACAAATGCATCTACAACCATAGACTCATGACAACGCACCCCACAACAACACCATCAACCTTCACATGGCGACTTCACTACAACCATGATCAACATTATGAAAATGCAACAAGCACATGGACTACAAGCATAAGAAACACATATGTAACTGACATGAATGCATGACCAAAACACCACCGATCTAGTTTGATGGGTAAACTATGCTTTGATACCACTCTTTGATATCAGATATGGCTCGAAGAGAGAACAAACTGCTCTAATACCACTATGTAACACCCTCACTCCACATCTACCCAAGTAACCTACCAACTGGGGTAAACATGTGATGAGAGTCTACTATGATGGGATTCAACCTCCTATGTGAGTTTAAGGAAGTGGAATCAATGGATACACCACATACATATCTTCCACATCAACAACAGGGCTCAGAGGAACCATCCCAACCTCTTAAGTAACCAGCCCCTGGGTCCCACAAATTTTTTAGACCAATTAAACCTCGGATGTGCCCATGATATGGGCATTCATGCATCTAGAAGGCTCTGTATGCTCCCAAAACATGGTATGCTAGCATCCAGAGACTATTTTTCTAAGTGTTGTGCCAGTTTCCCCAGGATTTGAGCCAATCTTTCAGGCCCAGAGGCCAAGTCACTGCCCATAACTAAATGAGACCTTTAGAACAGAAAGATAAGAAGGGAATGACGATACAAATGCAAATACTTAAATAATACTTTGAATAGACCACTACTAACCATGATAGGAATTTCATCAAACATATAAAAAATTATGTAATCTATAAGAGTAACCAATAGATCTGAGAATAGGGGTCTCGTACTTATTTGAGAATTGTTAAGAAGCATTGTTCCCTTATATCATTAGATGCATTATCATCTATTAGGTCATAGATACATTGTTCATTCATTTACAAATCAAAACATGGGGAAATCTAGGAAATCCATACATCATCACTATCATAATACATTCTTATAACCAGCATAATAACAATAGAAGTATCAAGGATACACCAACCATAAAATCCAAATATAGTCTATTACATTTATAAATAAGATATCAAGGAGAGAACCTCTTATTATTGAATTCAAAATCCAGCCCAGGATGGGACTACCACGTTCCACCTGACCATAGAATGACTGAGCCAATTGTTTCTTCAGCCATTCACCCCCATGCCATATTCCAAGCATGAATGTGGGCCTCAAAGCAAAAGAACCAATTAAGGCATCCAAAGGCTAAGCCACCTTACTGTCATCAATAGAAACTAGGCTTTACTATAATCCATCCTAGATAACTAGGCCATCACAATAAACATGTAATAACATGATTTACCATGAACTCCACTAGATCACTAGGCCAAAACAAGTATGGATGCCACCATATTTCTCCACATACACCGTGATGAATTTTCATGTCTCCTAATTTGTCAAGCTTTACCACAATCCACACTGAATCACTAGACCCTAAACCATGACCTAGTCTCCAAGATTTACTACGTATCCCATCCCGAGATTACTAGGTCTTGGTGGAGAGCACCCCCTCTAGGCTTTACCACATATCCCATCATTCATCGATCGAGGATTACTAGGCCCACTGAGGCACACAATACCTAGCTTTACTGCAACCCAAAGTCTGATTTAGGGGTCACTAGGCTAGTGGATTAACAACAATCCACAGTCTGGTTCAGGGATCAATATGCCATGTGTTCTTCCTTTCAGAGATCCACCTCACTCAACTTTAAATCCATCTGGAAATCTAGCTCAACCAAAACATGAGAACCCCATCACACCATGGTTATCCAGAAATGGCAAGGCTAGGCAGAAAACATTGTCACACCTGGAAAAACCCATGCCATAACAACAAATAACCATATTCAATACCTTGCATGCCAAATCTCACAAGGAAATCACACATGAAAATTGATACCTGCAAAGAATCCTATTGTAGATGTTTTGTCCTACTCTTCTGTTATTTCTCTTTCCTTTGCTTGATTTTCCCTTTCTTGCTCCAAAGCTGAGCAAAATCTTTCCAACTGACCCTCAGAAGCCTTTTTATTAATGAGGCCTCTATTTTCTTCATTTTCAATTACTTTCCTTCATTTTCCTCCTCACATGCAATCTGTGGCCTTTCACCTTCCTCTTCTCCTAATTTCCATTACTTTCATAAATAAATGTGCCAAAAATTTCATTTTTCCTTTTTAAAGCCTTTTCCACTGCCTTTGACAATTTCCTTTAGCCATAATAACCAAAATGAATACCCACTAGGATGCTTTTTCCATCACTCAGCTTGGAATACATGTCCCATGACTGTGGTCGTATATATTTTTACACGGATTTTGAACTAGGGGTGTTACAATTATAAGCATGAATGGAGCAACCTTAAGGCATATGAAGATGTTCATTTATTTCTAGAAGCTTCAATTCATATAGAACTATGTTGGGCGCAGGACCCCCCAAGGGACGTTTTGGGGCTTAGAGCCCAGATTTTTGTCAAAAGTTGCAACCTTGATGTAAAGACTCCACATTTTGTGGGTGCAGAGTGCGTAGTTTGTAAAAGAGTCATAGGGTTTTCTTCCCTCAATTTTGTAATGTAATTTCAGCTATAAAGATCTACCCATTGTCCGCAGACCATGGGATTGTATAAATAGAGTGAGGCTCTAAGTAGTTAGATAAAGAAAATAGACCATGGCTATAGGGATAAGGATGAAGAGTCGAGTCATATCTAAAGTGTAAAGTCTAGTTTGGGTCGTAGAGTAGGAGAAGACTCTATAGTTGAGTGCACAAAGGCCTAGTAGTCCACAGCTGAGTGCATGGACCACTGTAGTTGAGTGCACAGTGTGAGTCGATTTTGTAACATTTGGAGCATTAATAAAGAAAAGTTTCATATCCATTCTGCGTATTTATTTCCTGTTTTATGCATCTGTTACACTAAATATACATTACACTTTTAATTCTTATATGATGCACAAATATGTATGAATGTGTTGATTAAGTGAATGCAAGGTAGAATATCTATTTAGGCAAAGTTAACTAATATCATTAAGAATATAAGTAAGATTCACAGTGTAGCTTAAGGAAATAGTGCAGTTCACTTCTATAGTAGTGTGAAAGCATCTCAGCCCCTGGTTTGGGTTGCACGAAAGGCGATTATAATAGATCGCGAGGGTATTGAAGGTTAGAATAGTGTGCCAAGTAACCTGTGCGAAGATAAGCACAGTTGGACCAAATCAACACCTCATACATCTCAAGGGTGCAGAAACTTGGTTCCAACATCCCCTAATACTGCTTCAACTGAGACTTCAATCCACGCTCCGTGGGTTGATGCCGAAAGGGCCAGTAGTGTAGGGATTTGCTTGGCTAAATAAATCTAAACCTGGGTCAGGCCCCTTCTAGCCAACAAATGGTTCCATTGTCAGGACCAGAATCTACATAGAGATGTCTGATTTAGTATCATTGGAATCCAACTAAGAAGGAAATTGAATTTTGGTTGGATAGAAGAATTCATGAGTTTGTGCAATAGGAGAACAATAACCCGTGACTATCAAAAGAATATTGGTTAGATTGCTACCTATACATGGAGATCCATGAAATCTTCTTCACATCCTTCCCTACTGAGCTATACGAGTGAATCGCGAAGCTAGCAGAGAGCCATGGAAGGTGGAAACTTGATGGTGCTATTGTGTGGACTCGAGAGCTAGTGAGAAGGTTGGAAGCATCGGTCGATAAGATCACGCATGCATTTGATCATTAGTTGCATTGTATTATAGGAGGATTCATTACTAAGTTCGTGGTTGACACCTCAGTTAACTACAGTGAGGCGGAGCGACTCCTTCTCAAAGGACCACAAGGTAAGTACGTAAAGTCTTTGAATACTTAGATTAAAATGCTATTGTGTGAAAAAAGGGTTATGCAGTTACCTTGATGTTTGAGGCTACGTGAAGTGGAAAATCTTACAAAAATGAAGGATGTAAGGGACTAGAAACTAGCCCCTCGATTTCACCTCCGCAAGGGGAAGACGAGGAGCTCGCGAAGGTTTCACTGAAAAGTGCGATCCATCTCATAAGGAAAAGAATTCCACGAATACCACGTCCACCCACACCACCACCAACTTCACCTCTATCACCTTCATCTTCACTCGTACCACCTCCACCACCACCACGATTCAATATGGCAAGCACGGTGAAGTTTCTTGTGTTCAAGGGTTTTGGAAATGAGGATCCAGACCAATTCTAGCTCATGGTAAGGGTTGTAGGGGAAGCGCAAGGAGTTACATATGACAATATAAAGAAAGTGACACTCGTTAGCACCCTACAAGACTGTGCACTAACCTAGTATATTAAGCACTCCAATGATAACCCAAATGTGGGAATCACAGATATCCAAGTAGTGCTAAATAAAGAATTTAGCAGGCCGAAGTCTAAAGCACAACCTATCATTGGATTCAAAGAGATCACAATGCTACTAAGCGAGCCTCCTTGGGAGCTATATTAGAGGCTAAATTGTATGATCTGCGAAGCTAATATGAATCAGACAGATGGACAGGATTGCAAATGGTTTGTAGCTTTGCTAATGCCACATTTAAGGAGTGTACTATCACAGCAGAAGCTAATGACTCAGGCAGAGGCCTTAGAGATTACGATGAGGCTACATGAGACCACAATGCAGGATCCCATCTTCGGAGTTTAGCAAATCCACGCGTAGCTAAAGAATTTATTCCTTGAGATGTAGAGTCTAAAACAGGACAGGATAGCTCGACCATAAGTGTGTGAAGCGGTATGGTGCGTAAAATGCAAGGGTTAGGATCATGACAAGGAGCACTACCCATTTTTCACAAATTACCTCGCAAGAGCAGGACTGATGCCCTTAAGACAAGAAGCGCAAGTAAGATCTAGTGCAGCACCTGCTTTGTGTTGCGCGATTTGTCAAATAGCAGGAAAACATGCCACAGACAATTTTCACTTGTTATAGAAATACACGCAAAATTCACAACAATTGTTCTGCAACTTTTGTATGTCAATGGGACACAATGAGGGCACTTGTAGAAGCTATGAGCTAATGATGGATAGAAATCCCGCCTATAGAGTTTAGGCTAAAATGCAGCCCCTTGATCAAAATGCAAGAATGGTGCGAACAAGATTTCAGGGGCACGGACAAGGCCAAGGAGGAGTAGGACCTGGAAGAGGTCGCAGAAAGTTGATATGCTACAATTGCAGAGGGCCAAGACATCATGCCCATGATTGTATGAACCCAACGCATCCATTGTGTTTGTATTACAACTTGTTTGATCATGAGACAAAATATTCTCCTACAGTGATAGCTAGGATACGCAACAAAGGAGCACTACTACCTCCCCCAACTCAGAACCAGCAGATGATGAGGTTTGAGTCACGCGAGGAAGATTTGAATGTAAACATTGTGCTTTGAAGTGGAATCACGATGAGAGATTGCAAAGGAAAACAACCAGGAGATGGTACTTGGGTTTGCAAAGCTTCGGTGAAAGAAGCAGAATTTGATTTGGAGTGCACTCAAGAAACCTTCATGGAAGCTAAGAAGAGCTTCACTGATGCCTCCACTTCAGGAAGCAAAGATAGACTGGAGCTAGAGATGGACCCACCTATGCTCACAACATTCTTGGAAACATGTATGAAGTTACTGTGTGATAGTAAGGCTGTAAAAGGGTTATAGGAACTCATTAATAGATGCATTCGGACTGCGCCAGGAGAACCATGCATAGTCCAAAAGATTGGAAAGCATAAGACAAGGACGAGAATAGAAATGAGGCTAACCGTGTAGATCAGAGAATATGAGATGGATCAAGTTATCTTGGATTTAGGATCAGATGTAAATTTCCTGTCGAAACAGAAATGGGAGTGAATGGGGAGACCTATGCTACAGTGGTCTCCTATTCAGCCGCAAATAGCAAACCAGCATAAAATAATACCCATGGGGTGATTGCAGGGAATAACTGTGGATATTGAGGGAGTGAGCATATTGGTAGATTTTGAAGTGATAGAGATTGCTGATGACAACAATACCTACCCTGTGCTCTTAGCAATTGATTGAGCCACTGACATGAATGGGGTGATTAATTTGAGGAAGTGCAAGATGATTTTTGAGAAGAATTCACTACACATAATTATACCCCTGGACCCTGCTGAAGGATCGCGCTATATAGAGCTGGTGCACGATTATGAAAGTGATGATGATTTGGACTGCATCTATAAGATAACAACGTGAAACCAGGACTGGGTGAATACCACCACGGACGGGCAGATTGCATGGCAGCGTGAAAGCTCCTGTACTTCAGATTCAAATGAGGAGACAAAGTTATGGCAGAATCTGTTACATGAGGTAACTACACTGGATTGTAATATGATGACAAGGTCGATACACTACATATCAACTCAAGTAAGAGACTTGACTGCTTATGATGGTCTAAGTGAGGTAGATACCTTCTTGAATAGATCTAAAAGGGAGGTGCCAGAAAAGCACCACTTCCAGGCCTTGGACTTAGTACTGCACGCTACACCTGCAAGGTGGTTGGGTATGCACAAAGGGAGCATTGACGGCTAGCACAAGTGTAGGGGAATGATGCGCCTATGATTTGGGAAGCCTAGGGTGTGATTGACAGATAAGTACAATGGGTAGGATGATCCATGCACGCATATGGCTAAGTGGATGTAGGCCTATGGAGAAAAAACACAATCTGAGTGGGTGCACCTGCTCTGTTATACCCTAGATGTTATACCAATGAACTGGTATATCAAAATAAAGCTCCACCATGGAACAAGTGAATGGGATGTTCTATGTGAAGTGTTCTTGATGACCTTTAGTTTTGAGGATGAGTGGGACAATATTCATGAAGCACTACAAGAGGTAAAAGTGGCCATCTTTAGGATCCCATAGGAGCCGATAGAATCGATTCAGATTGAATGGGCTACTCAGCTCAATTGCACGTTGGAATGTTATAATGTAATAGCTGAAGAACAAGATGAAGATCCATGGAAAATTAACATTCCAGAGAGGGAAGGCCACCGAGAGGTTCAGGGACCACAGATTGAGAACCCTGACATAACCGTGTTAGTGAAGACTAAGCAAGTGAATATTCGTACTAAGGCAGAACCTAAAATTGCAAAGATTGGAGACTATTGGGATGACATGATGGTGGATAAGGTCGTTGAATTAATCTGTGAATATCAGGACTTATTCCCAACCAAGTTTACAAATTTGAAGGGAATAATTAGAGATTTAGGGGTAATCAGGTTCATGTTAAAACCTAACATGAAGCCAATTAAGCAAATTCCATATCACTTAAATCTGAAATACAAGGAAAAGGTCTGCATAGAAATGGACATGATGCTCACGGCAGGCATCATTGAGCCTATGGAGGAATCCAATTGGGTGAGCTTGATGGTGGTACAAGAGAAGAAGCAGAGGGATGAAATAAGAATATGCGTGGATCTCAGAAAGTTGAATGATGCATGTGTACATGATCCATTCCCAACTCCATTCATAGATGAGGTCTTGGACAATGTAGGTGGTCACGAAGCATATTCTTTTACCGATGGGTTCTCAGGGTACCACCAAATCAAAATCGCATTGGAGGATAGGAGCAAGACAACATTCACAACTGAGTGGGGTTGATTTCAATATACTATCATGCCATTTGGATTGAAGAATTCCCCTGCTATCTTTTCATGTGTAGTTGTTGTGGCATTTAGGGAATATATTCATAAGTTCTTGGTGGTTTATTTTGATGACTAGACTATATTTGGGCTGGTTGGGTACCATGTAGTGAACCTGCGCTTGATGCCGGATACATGCCGAAGATATCAAATCACATTCAACCTCAAGAAGTGTATGTTCCTCATTCCTTTTGGGAACCTGTTGGGGCATGTGGTTTGTAGACAAGGGCTAATGGTAGACCTCGCAAATATCATGGTGATTCCGAATTTGGAAGCATCGTGGAGTGTGAAATAACTGTGCAATACTTTGGGGCATACGTGTTACTACAGGAAGTTCATCAAAGGCTATGCCCATATCACTGCGCCGATGGAAAAGCTGTCCAAAAAGGATGTCATGTTTTGCTGGAATGATGACTGTAAGAAAAGCCTGGATGTATTGAAAGAAAAGATGGTTACCGTGCCGATTCTGGTCTTCTCAAACTAGAAGAAAAAGTTTCATGTCCATGTTGATGCGTCGAGTATAGAACTAGGGGAAATAGTAACACAGGATGGTGGAGAAGGCTTGGATCACCCTCTCACATTCGCGAGTCAGAGATTATCTAAAGCAGAAAAGAGCTATTCCACCAGTGAACACGAGTGACTAGCTATGGTATATGCACTCCAGAAGTATCAACACTACCTGCTAGGAGGTGACTTTAAGATGTATACAGATCATTCCTCGCTGAAGTACTTGGTCAATAAGCCTATGTTCGGGGGGCACATATGCAGATGGCTTTTATTCTTCCAAGAATATGATTCTGAAGTTGTTGTGAAGCCTAGATGATTGAACATAGGACTAGATCACCTATCCCGCATTGAGATAGGAGAGGAACCTACTAGTATGGAGGAAGGATTACCCGACGTGCATCTCTTTGTTGTTCGTGTAGCAGATGGACATTTTGAAGATATAATTCACTTTCTCAAGACTGAAACTGTGCCAAAAGGGCACTTTATCCAACAGAAGGAGGAACTAGTGGTGTGCATGGTAGATTTCTCTGTCATTGCGGGCACGTATATAAGATGGGGAATGATGAGATACTGCAAAGGTATGTACCTAAGTTTGAATGAAGAAACATCCTCACGGATGCTCATGGGGGAATTTGATCTAAACTTAAACAAGAGCACAACAAATTACAGAGATAACCATAAACACAGATATGCAGTGGAAATAATACTTCATTTCATTAATGTAAAATACTGACATATGCCTACAAACAGTGATGGAAATAAACTAGCTAGGGCGATCGTAGCTTATCTCTAAGAAAAGATGTGGTGGC
Source organism: Pinus taeda (assembly GCA_000404065.3). Taxonomy (NCBI): domain Eukaryota; kingdom Viridiplantae; phylum Streptophyta; class Pinopsida; order Pinales; family Pinaceae; genus Pinus; species Pinus taeda. Next base: position 52,444 of record APFE031637826.1, read on the forward strand.
TACATGCCTCTGAAATGTCTTATATGAGGCTCAAGGGCCTTTTTATTATTGAAGAATAAGAGAAAACCCTAAAAACCAAAACCCTAACCGGAGGAGAGGTAACACCAAGAGTTTGTGGGCCCCATTGGGGTGAGTTGGGTAGCCAACTTCTCGGGGTCGCGAATTGTTCATATTATCTTCGTTTGACATGCATGATAGCCCATTGGAAAGATCTCTCCGAGGACTATGAAAAAAAAGGTGATTTTTTAATAGAAAAATCGATGGCGGTAGATTTCCCAAAAAACATTGTTTAGGGCCTCAAGACGGCTCCGAAAGTTTAGGACCCAAAAAACTACTAAAAATAGTAAAGTATCCTATAATTATGGAAAATGAAAAAAACTAGAAGAAGCATTGGAGGGGTCCAAGTGGAATTAGCGGGTGGCCACCAATATCCACCTGGATCATTCCTCCCCCCTTAGGAAGAAATGGTCCCCATTGTGTTGAGTTCCTCAATGAGATGAGGGAACTTTTGCTGAACTTGGTCCCTAGCGAGCCACTTGCCCTACTGAAGGAGTTTTCCAACTTTGACAACTCGATACAGTTGGATATTCTACTAGCGAGTGTGCTTGATCTGTGTGTCCATGATCCGATCAGTTGTAGCTTGTTCCATGCAATCTGAATTTAACTCTGTGGGTGTGAGTTGTTCTACAATGTCAAACGTGTTTAGTAATGGTGGAAAGTATGGCCGAAGGTGGTCAAAATTGAACACCGAGTGCAGGCCAAGGAATGGGGGAATGCTAAGCTCAAATGCGTTATCTCCCATAGCCTTGGTAATGGTGTAAGGACCATATCAGAGTGGTTTGAGTTTCTGATAGGCTCCGGTAAAGCGTTCCTTTTGCAAATGCAACCAGACTTTGTCACCCACTTGAAACTTGTGTGGCACCCGATGTTGATCATGTCGTTTCCTGTACTTAGCATTTGATTTCTCTAGAATGTCATGGACTTGCTGGTGAATATGTTGGATGTGTTCAATAAAGTTGTTTGCCTTATCTGTTTCAAACTGGACATGAGCAGAATCTGCGTGAGTAGTTGTAAATGGCACGACCACATCGATGGGACATAGTGGCTGGACTGCCAAGCCCACCTGAAAAGGGATGTGGCCAGTCGAGTTGTGGAGAGCCCAGTTGTAGCTGTGCTAAACATAGGGGAGGTTCTCGTCCCACGTGCGTGGATGCTTTGAGTTGTACATGTGCAGAATGTGTACGATCATCCTGTTGAAAACCTCGATCTCGCCATCAGTTTGAGGATGGAAGGCTGTGGACTTAGTGAGTTTGGTGTTCAGCATCAACCAGAGACTGAACCAAAATGTACTGAGGAACCTGTTGTCCCAATCTGAGATGATAGACTGTGGGATCCCAAAGTGTACCCACACTTGTTAAAAGAAGAGTTTAGCAGTGGCTTCTGTTGTGATATTCTTCTTGCAGGCCGCCATAATGGCCATCTTTGAGAACCTGTCGACGACCACAAAAACAGTTATGTCCATGCTTAGTGGAAGGAAGGCCTCACATGTAATCCATCAAGATGGATTCCCAAGGTCGACTAGGGGTAGGTAGCGGGGTATAGAAGCCTTGCTTCTTGATGGTTGGTTTGGCAATGGCATAGGCAATGCATGATCTGATGTACTTCTAGACATCCTGTCGAAAATTCGACCAATAGAAATACTTTTGCAGTACTGCCACCATTTTTCGACCCCAAAATGCCCAACAGCCTGACTGTAGTGTAATTACCAAATCATCTTGGCACACTTGCTTGAAGGAACAAAAAGGTGACCTAGATGGCATAACAAGCTATCCTGGAGGTGAAAATCTAAAACATGCTGACCCTCCAAGAGGGTCTGGCATGTGTGGCCAAATTTCAGGTCACTTTTATAGAGCAGTGACCAATCAGAAGTCTCGTGCCCATAAGAGTTGAGCATAGTGGTTAACGCTATGATCAGTCGTCGACTGAGGCAATCTGAAACATTATTAGTGATGCCCTTCTTATACTTGATATTCAAATGGAACTGTTGCAGGTATGTGGACCACTTCTGATGGCGATCATTCTACAATTTCCCTTGGGTTTGTATGAACTGCAGGGGTCGGTGGTCTGTGTGGATGACCGTTTCCTTCCCCAAAATGTAATGCTTCTATTGTCAGCAGGCATGCACAATGGAATACATCTCTTTATCATAAGTGGGATACTTTTGGATTGTGTCTGAAAGTGCTTCACTGTGATATGCCACTCGATGCCTGTGTTGAGTAAGGACTGCCCCAATAGCATAGTCAGAGGCATCTGTCTCGACCTCAAATGGTTGTTGTAAATCTAGTAACGTGAGCACTGGTGCCATGTAGAGGCGATCTTTCAACTCTATGAATGTCTTCTGTTGAGATTCATACCAAAAGAATTTTTCTTTCACTCCTCCCTTGGTGACTTAACTCAAAGGCCAAGTGATATGAGAAAACCCCAACACAAACTTGCGGTAGAAGTTGGCAAGACATAGAAAGCTGCGGAGCTCTATCAGAGTGGTTGGAGATGGCCAATCCTGAATGAATTTGATCTTGGATGGATCCACATGCACCCCCTGTTCACCAATAATGTATCCCAGATACTGAACCTAGGTCATGCCAAAAGTGCATTTCTCCAAATTGGCACATAACTTGCATTGCCGCAGTGTTTAGAGAACCTGTCAGATGTTGTGGAGGTGCTCTTCCCAACTTTGGCTGAAAATCAGAATGTCATCCAAGTATACCACTACAAATGAGTTGGTGAATGGCTGCAAGATGTCATCCATTAGCCTCATGAAGGATGCAAGAGCATTCGTCAATCCGAAAGGCATAACCAACCATTCAAAAAGGCCCTCCTTGGCTTTGAAAGTAGTCTTCCACACACCAAAGGGTTCGATTGGTACTTGATGATATCCTAACATCAGATCGATCTTGCTGAAATATTTTCCCCCCTTTAGTTGGTCCAAGAGGTCATCAATCCACGGGATTGGGTACCTATTATGGAAAGTGATCTTGTTCAGCGCCCGATAGTCAATACAGAGTCTTCAAGTCCCATCCTTCTTCAGTACCAACACAATTGGGCTCCCACAAGGCGATGAACTCGAACGGATGTGACCTTTCTCCAGCAGCTCCTGAATTTGCCTCTTGATTTCATCATTCTCTAGAATGGAGTGCCAATAAATTGGTCCATTGGGTAGCAACGCACCTGCGGTCATATTGATGGAGTGCTTGACCTGACAGTGTAGAAGAACCCGTGCAGGGGAGGTGAAGATGTCCTCGTACTCCTCCACGACCTTGTCCATTTGTATTTGTCATGTGGAGGGGCCCTGTCTAGAGGCTGTGGTCACCATCTTCTTCTTTCCTTAAGGGCATCTCATTAGGAAAACAAATTTTGTAGTTTTGGAAATGAGCTTACTGCATTGTTTTGTAGTAATCAAAGAGATGGCGGTAGGCGGTGCTACCTATGGTATCCTATACAACTTATTTCCCAATGTAATAATAACAGCCTAGGGCCTTGATTCAAACACAGCATGCCGCTTCCACAAGTATGTTTGTCCTAATAATACTTCACAAACTTCAAGGGGAGTAATGTCACACAATACCTCATTTGTAAAGGGCTTGATGTTGTATGGAAGGTGACACTGCTGGCTCACGCAAAGATCCCGTCCTTGGTGAAGCCACGTGATGGTGTACGGTTGTGGATGTTCTATGGTCGGTAAGCCCAACTGCTTCATGACCTCTATGAAAATGAGGTTCTTTTGGCTCCTGCTATCAACAATGAATTGTAGTGGGGAGCCCTTTGCCCACATCTAGGAGTGGAAGAGACGCTCCTCCACCTCTAGATCTTCGGGTTTATTTTTCTGGATCTTAGCAATAGCAACAGTGACGTTGGGATTTTCATCAATGATCTACTTCCCTTTGTCATTCCCCTTGTTGGCTTCTGACTTAGAGTCAAAACACGCATCTGATTCTGAAACCTTTAGCTCAGCCACCAGTGACTACCTGGCCCGACACTCACTTGTGTTGTGAGTGGGGCTCTTATGGAACTCACACCATTTCCCATGTCCTTTTTCAGCTTTGCGGCACTATTCTTTGCTTGCAGCTTTGGCGGGTTGTCTTGGGCTACCCCACCTTGGCTTTGTCCTTTGTTCTATGGTTTAGGGGCACCTTTCCCTTGCTTCGGATTCACAGATCCAAAATCTCGCTTCTTTTGTTTAAACATTTGCTCAATCTTGACGGCATATCGGTATGATGTGTCGAACGAGGAGATGTTCAGGAATTCTATTTCTTCCTAGATGTACTTGTGTAGGCAGCCATGGTATTTGAGTATCAAATGTTGCTCCGAATCCTTGATACCCAACTTTGTGTGAAGGGTATGGAAAAGATTGGTGAACTCTGGCACATCTTGGTCCCTTCACTGCTGCACTGTGGTCCACTTTATGTATTCATCCTCATAGCTTCCAACAGGGTAGTATTGCTCCTTAATGGCATCTTGAAATGAATTCCAGGTGGGTGAGGCTAAAAATAGTGACCCGGTATTTTCATCCTTCTACTCGTAGTAGGTTTCCCACCCTTCCTTAACGTGGGGGCTGCTTTGAGAAGAGCGAAAACAATCTTTTCCTGACTCGAAAATTCATGAACAGAAAAATAACTCTCTAGTAGATTTAACCATTTATCTGTGGCATCTGCATCTATTTGACCCTTGAATATGGGGATTTCAAAATTAACTTGTACCTTAAAGGGCGTGGTGTTTCTAGAGCAGCTACTGGAAGCCGATGCTTCGCTTCTGGGTAGCCGCTGAAGGATCTGGGCAAAGTTGTCCATCATCGCGTTCTGTTGTCGCTCGAGGGCTTCTTCGAGCAATATTTTGATAGGATATCCTGCCCCCTCATCTTTCTTCTCATCCACCATGGGAGGCCGTCAGGATTTGTGAGGCTCGTCTTGCAAAGGTTCAACTAGTTCAAGCCCTAACTCCCTATATCTTGACCTCGTTGGGGACATGCAAAGAAAAACAAAGAAAAAGCAAACCGCTATGATACCACTGATCTGAACTTAAATAGGAACACAACAAATTACAAAGATAATCATAAACACAGATATGTAGTAGAAATAATAGTTCATTTCATTAATGTAAAATACTAACATATGCCTACAAAAAGTGATGGAAATAAACCAGCTAGGGCAATGGTAGCTTATCTTTCAGAAGAGATGTGGTGGCTACATGCCTCTAAACTATCTTACAATGAGGCTCAAGGGCCTTTTTATTATTGAAAAATAAGAGAAAACCCTAAACAACCAAAACCCTAACCCATGGAGATGTAACACCAAGAGTTTGTGGACCCCGTTGGGGTGAGTTGGACAACCAACTTCCTGGGGTCGCGAATTGGTCATATTATCTTCGTTTGATGTGCATGATAGCCCACTGGAAATATCTCTCTAAGGACTACGACAAAAAGATGATTTTTTGTTAGAAAAATCGCAGGTGGTATATTTCCCAAAAAATGTCGTTTAGTGCCTCAAAATGGCTCCGAAAGTTTAGGACCCGAAAAATTGCTAAAAATAGTAAACTATGCTATAATTAAGGAAACTAAAAAAAAAAACTGAAAGAATCCTTGGAGGGGATCCAAGTGGAATTAGCGGGTGGCCACCAATATCCACCTGGATCAGCATTGTGGGAGGAAATTACTTATGGAGAGCAACCACGTAGAAGATTCTCCGTGCAAGGTTGTGGTGGTTGACCCTTCATTAAGATTCAAAAGCACATTGCAAGGCATGTGATGTATGTCAAAGAATAGGTAAACCATCGCAGAGGGACGAGATGCCTTTGAATTGAAAAATGACATTAACACCCTTCAAAAAGTGGGCAATCAACTTTGTAGGACCGATCAAACCTCAAGGAAAGACAGGCGCGAGATATATATTCACTATGGTAGAGTACCTAACTCGTTGGGCAAAAGCACAACTAGTAAAGGATTGCACGACCACAATGCCTGCAATGTTTCTGTTTGAACATGTATTGATACGATTTGGATGTCCAAAGATCTTGATGAGTGATTGTGATACACATTTCTTGAATGATACGATTAGCGCGTTGATGGAAGAATTTCAGGTGTATCATCAGAATAGCACACCATATCACCTGCAGGCTAACATGATAGTACAAGCATTCAACAAAGCAGTGGAGACTGCGCTAACAAAATTATGTAACGAGCAACAAAGTGATTAGGACCTGCGCGTACCTACAATATTATGGGCTTACAGGACGATGTGCAAGAAACTGACGAGACAGACACCTTTTTGGCTTGTTTATGGAGTGGGAGCTGTAATGCCTATGGAGTACATCATGCCTAGTATGCACATAGTAGCACTCATAGGCATGATGGATCACAGAGCCCTGGAGGAGAGGCTCGCATAGTTGGAGGTGCTTGAAGAAGAATGGTTTTTGGCTGGATTCCACCAACAAGTACAAAAGTAGTGCGATAAGGCCTGGCACGATCGACATATTAAGTTGCGTACCTTCAAGGTGATTGATTTGGTGGTGTTGTATGATAATAAGTTCAATAAATTCCCAGGGAAGCTCAAAATGCTTTGGTTGGCACCATATGTTATTAAGGAGATCACAGATGATGGTGCGGTACAGTTGGTAAAGTTAAACAAAGAACTCTTCCCAGGAAAAGTCAATGGCAGTCATTTGAAGGTGTACACAGGGAGATCGACCATCTGACTAGCCAATAGAATCACAGTCTTAGCGCTCCAGGTAGCTGAAAGGAGGCATGGGACCATAAACTACTGTTCCTGGAAGTTGCGCGATGTCAGGACTGTAGGCAATAGTGAAGTGTCACGAGGTCTGTGACAGCACAAGGGTAGTTGTACTGTTGCATGGTTCAGTTGGAAAGTAACCGTTATAGTCACTATTCACGATGTGATGCTTGGTTTGAGACCAAATAGAGTGGGCGGCAGGAATTTAAGATGAACTTTATGGGCTAGCTTCTTGAAAATCTGTCGCCAAATGAGCATTAATGGACCGAATGTGGGGGGGATGGTAGAATTCAAATTCAAAAAGCACTATAAATTACAAAGGGGTGCCCAGCAAACAACACTTGGTAATTTGAGAACTGAGTTGTTGCATGCCCAAACACTCATGAACCCAGACTTGTTTGATATTTTGAAGGTGAAGTCATTGTTTGAGCACTTACCTAAGCCATTGAGAGAATTGTGGAATAGCACTATTGCAGCACCCAAGGAAGCCATGGATACTGGAGCAATGACCGTTGAGGAAGCTGCATAGGCCATAATGGAAGGCGAAGTCCCAAAAAGTGAAAATATAGTCGTAGAAATCCCTAAGTTGCCACGTATGTCGAGACCCAAGAAGGACAAGCACACTATGGTACCAGTGCATGTATCCCTGAGAAATCCATTAAGGACTAAGCTTACCATGGAAGAAAAGGTGACGGTGATCAATTTGGAGGCTGACAAGGTGGAAGAAGTCAAAGGCTTCAAAGACTTCTTTTGACCCGATCACCCTCACTGAGGGGGATTTGCACGACATTGGGGATACGGTGAGGGACGTCACCACGGAGACCCTCCAATGGTTTGCGAAGGAACACCAGATGATGTTGGGTGCTCTTCGAGCATAGATATAGGAGTTGTAGCTACGCACTACATAACCTAGCTCTTTGTCAACTATCCTCGCACTAGGCACAACCGCAGTTGAAGAGATGTTGCACGCTTGGATGACCAACACTATAGTGCCGCTAGATGGAGCACTCATAACAGAAAATGAGGCCAATGGGCCTATGGTCAGTGGGTTGAAAGGAATCGAAATAAATATGGTTGTGCTCCCTCAGGTGATGCTCTATGTTTTGCGGGATGGAGTTACTGCAAAATTGCGAGCCAAGGAGGGTTGCGCGCTCTAGGTCATGAGCAAGCAGCGTATCAACATTGAACAGTTGAGCCTGCAGCATGACAAGGTAGTGGCACAGAATAGACAGCTTGTATAGGTGGTTGAGGAAGCCTGCCAGATAGTCGCAGAGCTGGCCATCCAAGCAGAAAAACCAGTGGAGGCCCGTGTCTGGAAACTAGCAGCAGTGGTGTGCAAGGTAAAGGAAGAAATGTCTAGGGTTCAGCTCAAATTGAACCTCCACATAGTCAAATTATCATTGAAGTTGCAACCTTCAACTCTACCATAGGTTAAGGAACAACACGCCAACGTGATTACAACAACAATAGCGGAGGTCAACAATGCTATGAAAGACTGCACAAAGTTGTTCGAGGAGTTGTTCGAGGTTCTCACCACTCTGTAGGAGGAACCAAACATACAATGCCTAGAAATAGAGGCTTGTTAGCTACAATAGAAATGTGATGAAGCAAAAGGGACCACGGAGACAGTTTCCCTTACACAGAAGCTTGCAAGGATGCAGTAGGTGAAAGTGGTCAAGGCAGAGGTGGATGTTGCTTGACATAAGGAAATAGTTTTGAAGGTGCGCTTACAACCATGGATTGATGAGGCATATGTCATTACAACCTCTATTAAAGCAAATCTCACGCAGATGCAAGGAACACAATAATAGGTTTAGGGAAGTAGTTCAGCTACAACAGTCTCTGAACAACATGTCCATGAAGTGTAGCAGGCAGCCACTCAGTGTGATGATGATCTTGTAGTGATTAAGGTAGAGTTGGGAGGTCTTCACGCAAAGATCTCCACAGTGATATATTGACTCGAGGGTGAGTCACAATTTTTGTAGAATTTTTGGGGCATAGAGGCTAGATTTTGCTCAAAAGTTGTAATCCCAATGTAAAGACTCAACATTTTGTGGGCGCGGAGCGCGTAGTTTGTAAAAGAGTCATAGGGTTGTTTTCCCTCAATTTTGTAATGTAATGTCGGATGTAGAGATCTACCCATGGTCCGCAGACCATCGGATTATATAAATAGAGTGAGTCTCTAAGTAGTTAGATAAAGAAAATATACCATGGAATAATAAGGATAAGGATGAAGAGTTGAGTCGTATCTGAAGTGTAAAGTCTAGTCTAGGTCGTAGAGTAGGATAAGGCTCTGTAGCTAAGTGTGCAGAGGCCTAGTAGTCCGCAGCTGAGTGCGCAGACCCCTGCAACTGAGTGCGCAGGGCGAGTCGAGTCTGTAACAATTGGAGAATTAATAAAGAGAAGTTTCATATCCATTCTGCATACTTATTTCCCGTTTTGTGCAACTGTTACATTGAATATACATTACACTTTTAATGCTTATATGATGTGTGAATATGTATGAAGGTGTTGATTAAGTGAATGCAAGGTAGAATATCTATTTACGTGAAGTTAACTAAGATATTTAAGAAGAGAAGTAAGATTCATGGTGTAGCTTGAGGAAATGGTGCATTTCGCTGCTATAGTAGCGCAAAATCAACTTAGCCCCTGGTTAGGGCTGCATGAAAGGAAATAATAACAGACCACGAGGATATTGAAGTTTAGATTAGTTTAAGCATAGTTGCACTAAATCGACACCTCAGACATCTCAACAGTGTGGAAACTTGGTGCTAGCATTACCCCATACTGCTTCGGGTGAGACTTCGGTCCATGCTCCGTGGGTTGATGCCGAAACTGCCAGTAGTGTAGGGATTTGTTTGGATAAATAACTCTAAACCTCGGTTGGGCACCTTCAAGCCAACAAACTATCATACCACACTTGTTGATTTTGTGTTACAAGATTAATATAATGATGCCATAGGTTTCTTATTCCAAAAGAACCTTTTCTTCATTTCACAAGCTAATAATCGTGGTACTCTAAGGAGACACATGGTCCACCAAGCGATAAAGTAGGGTTTTATGGATTTGGCTCAAATTGACTTCATAAATAGAAATTGTAAAATGGGTTTCATAATAAATGATGCATCCTACATGACCATGGACCTAAATTGGGGTTTTCGACCCCCATATAAGCCCATGAAGATAGGGTATGATAGACACACGTGCCCCAAGGGTCATTATGAGTCAAATTAGTGACCATGGGCTAAACGCCAAAGGTGAAAGGAACTTAAGGAAGACATATAAGAGTTAATCATTCTAAAGTGGTCCTAATATAGGCCAAGGTAAGTGGATTCTATGAAGGTGATACATTAGATAATTTGATGAGAGATGCTATATTATCACTGAGTGAATCATATATGAATGTGGCATAGAGTGGAATGCATAATGAACCTTTTGGTGAATACCCTAGTGAAAATATCATACTCTACATTCCTTACAATATTTCCTAAGAGATTGGGTTTATTATTATTAGGATATTCAGACACATATGAAATAGTTAAGTATAACTTGGTCTAGTATAGAGTTAGGTAAAGTGTGTTTCTTTACTATGTACATTTGTAATTTATAATCCGACGGTCACGATATGTAATGATCCGACAATTCATTCTCTCCTTGGTATTACCGACACTTGATCCGTGGCTTAACACCCGATTGGTCCATGATTTCTATTTAAAGTGCATGGAGGGTCATTTGTAGGTTAACTGTTCACGAGAGAGGCTTATGTAAATTTTCATTCTTTTATTAATAAATTGCCTGAAGTGGCCGTGTTGGCTCAGGCCATGGAATGTTTCCCTCTTTGAGGGTTTTAACCACGTCAAAATACTAGTGTACTTATCTGTGATCTGTTTGTGAGCAGTGTCCTTTGGTGTTCTGTCTGAGGAACTTACCCTGTAAATTCCTACATGGGATCAGAGCTATTTGAGGGCTGCGTCCATTGGTGATCCAAATCTGAAGCCGGTAGAACTGCATCCGACTTCCGTTTCCTAGATCTGCTGTTTCTGGCTGCTTTCAGACCGAGAGGACTGCTCTATTGTGTTAGGAGCATTTGTTCTAGTGAGGAACCCCTTTCGTTTCACACAAAAAGGTTTCTGGTAGCCCTAGCTACGTCATTTTTAAGATCTGGAGGTATACAGTGTTTATTTGCAGTTTCTAGTTATTTTCTCTCTGTTTATTATTTCGGTTTATTTAGCTTTTTTTTTTTACCAGATCTATACCTTTCATTTCTGCGTATGCTCTTTGCCCTACGACTCTGTGCGATCTAGGCAAATCAGAAACAGAGAGGAAGGATTTTTCTCATGCGTATGCTCTTTTCCGCTGCGCATTAGTGTGATCTCGGAAAATCAGAAACATTGAGAAAAATATTTAGTTTCCAGGTAAAGCTAACTTTAAGCCGTAAGGTTTGTTTTTTTTGTATGTTTGTGTTGGATTTTGTGTTTTTTGTTTTGTAGGGAGAAAAAGATCTTTCTCAAGCAAGCACGCAACCCAAAGCTTCAGTGACTAAAAAAAAACAAAGCCCCCCCCCTCTCTCTCTCTCTCTCAAACTTTTTGTTTAGCTCACTTGGTTCAAAGCTAATTTATGAGAGTAGAGGTCTTGAGTTCAAGTCTCCTTTTTGTCTAGGAAGGGAGGGGTTTTTTTTTCATTTCCGCACATTCCCGCACTTCGTCGGTGCCTTCATCAACTTTTCTTCAAAAAGCCATAACTTCTTCATCCGGAAGCCGTTTTCAGAGCCGTTTTTTTGAACCAGCCTAATTTTTTGAGATCTTTCCATTGGAACACTTAGTTTCAGCATATATAGCTTCAGTTTCTATTAAAATGGAAATTCCATGCCAAGTTATTCTTGACAGCACCAACTACTTCCAATGGTGATCCTACATTGTGGATTTACTTTGATAAGACAGAATCCCAGAAGCTACTGAATCCAATAAGGCAGCTAAATGGGAAAATAGGCAAGATCAAGCACGTGGGTTGATAGGGATGTCTATTTCTCCAGATCTTAGATTCCATATTGTAGAACTTGATACTCGTGATAAATAAATGGAGCAGCTTACTAAAGTTTTTGGATTCGAAAATAAACTTAGAGCCAATCAACTTGAAAATGAGTTGCTTACATTGGACCCCAATAATTTTTCTTGCACTGAAGATTTTTTGTCCAAGTTCAAGACCCTTAGACTTCTCTTGGAAGGTGTTAAGGTTAAGAAAGAAGATAGTAACCTTATTTATTCCATTCTTACTAAGTTGGGACCAACCTACTCTGTGTTTGTTTCCACCCTCCATTCTACAAGAGAAGCCTTCATTTCTCAAGGACAAACCTACAAGTCCCCTTCCTTTGATTCTTTTTGTGATTATTTAATAAGAGAACAAGAAAAACTCTTACACCTTGGTCTTCTTAATCTTGGAAACTCTTCTAAGAAAGCGTTAACCACCCAGCAGCAACCAAATTCAAAGAATCCTAAGAATTCGTATCCTAAAAGGAGTGGTCCTAAACCAAACAAGGGTCCTAAGAAATTTCAGCCTCAAAATGAAAAATCATTTCACCAGAATGATAAGGCAAATAAAAACAAAGGGAAGAAGGCTTATAGACATTGCCACTTTTGTAATCGAGATGGCCACTTAGAATCCAAATGCTTTAAGAAGATGGAAGCCTTTGAAGCAGCAATGAAGAAACATAACATCCATTTGGAACACTCTTCAAATTCATCTTCAGGAATGGCACTTTCTACATGTGGTTGTCAAGCATCTTAGTTTGGCTATGCACTAAATGTATCTTCTTCCTCTCATTCTCATGAGTGGTTCATTGATTCTAGAGCTTCTTATCACATGGCCGAAAACAAAGCCATGTTTTCTTCTTTAAATGATTATAACACCAAAAATATATGTGTTGGTGATGATAGATTTCTTAGTGTTGTAGGGACTAGAACTACTCATATAGACAATGGTCAATTTAATGATGTATTATGTGTTCCAACCTTATCCTGCAACCTTCTATCTGTATATCAGATAACTCATTCAGGTGAAGGTAAAATCGTTGAATTTTCACCTCAAGATGTTGTAATTAAGGACCTAAAGGATCCTAGATAGATTTTAGCTACTGGCATTGCTGATGATTCTACAAGGTTGTATAAGTTTCACAACTTTGGGTCATCAAATCTTCCCTCGGTATTTGTTGCTCATAATGATGAAATGAGCAAACTTTGGCATGAGAGATTTGGTCACTTAAACTATCTCTCCCTTCAGAATCTATGTAAAGAAAATATGGTGACAGGTCTTCCAATGGTATCTTACAGAGATGGTGTTTGTTCTGGATGTGTACTCGGAAAACATCATCGGGACAGTTTTGAAAAACATGCCTCTTGTTCCACTTGTGCATAGTGATTTATGTGGTCCAATTCTAGTTGTTTCCTTCTCTGGCTACAAGTATTTCTTAACTTTCATTGATGATTTCTCTAGACGCACTTGAGTATACTTCTTAAAACTCAAGAGTGAAGTATTTAACAAATTCTTGGCCTTTAAGGCCTTTGTTGAAAAACAATCTTGACATCAAATTCTTAAGCTAAGATCTGATAATGGTGGAGAATATCTTAAAAACGACTTCATCAACTTTTGCGCTAAGAATGGAATTCAAATGCAACATATTGTTCCATATACTCCACAAAAAAATGGTGTAGCTGAAAGGAAGAATTGCACCTTAAATGAAATGGCTAATTGTATGCTTCAATCTAAAGGACTTAGTGTTAATTATTGGGCAGAAGCAATTAACTGTGCAAACTACATAATAAATCACACTCCTACTAAAGTTCTAAAGAATATCACTCCTGAAGAAGCATGGAGCTCAATTAAACCAGATGTGAGTCACTTTCATGTTTTTGGAAGTGAAGCATGGGCCCATATTCCAGATGAGAAACATAAAGCTTTAGAACCTAAGAGTGAAAAGTGTATTTTTGTTGGATATTCTGAAGATGTCAAAGGATATAGACTTATTCCATTTAAGTCCAAAAATGTTATCATTAGAAGAGATGTAAAGTTTGATGAAAATATATCGGCTTACGAGCCTAGTTCGGCGAATGTGCCACCTCTCTCTATCTCTTCTACTTTTGAACATATTTCTTCTTCAGATGATGAAAGTGAGGATGACAATCCTCCCCCACCTTCTCAGGATCCTCCTTCAGCTCCTTCACTTCCAAAATGGGTCCATGCTACTCGGGATGCAGAAGGTGATCTTGCCGGTGATCCTACAGATCAGTGTCGTACACGTTCTCAGTTCGAAAGAGCCTCTTCTTTACTAGCTCAAGCCTCAGCAAATTATGATCCTGACACCTTTGTAGAAGCTTCAGGCCATCCAGATTGGGATGCAGCTATGAATGAAGAATATCGTTCATTATTGGCAAATGATACATGGGATCTTGTTCCTCTGCCAAATGGACGAATACTTGTTAGATGCAAATGGTTTTACAGAACCAAGTATGGACCAGATGGGAAAGTTGATAAACATAAAGCTCGTTTTGTTGCTAAGGGCTTTTCACAAGTTGAAGGCATTGACTATACTAAAACCTTCTCCCCTGTTGCCAAAATGAACTCTATTCACCTTGTTCTTTCCCTCGCTGCCTCTTTCAAATGGGAAGTCCATCAGATGGATGTTAAATCCGCTGTCTTGCATGGGGATTTGCATGAAGAAATCTATATGGAACAACCTATTGGGTTTATACAAAGAGACTCCAGTCTTGTATGTCAGCTTAAGAAATCCCTTTATGGTCTCAAGCAAGCTCCTCGGGCTTGGTATGCCAAAATGGATAACTTTCTTTTAGAATCTGGCTTTTCTAGGTATCATTCTGACAATACTGTCTACACCAAGAAAGTGGGCAAGTCTCTTATCATTCTTGTTCTTTATGCTGATGATATTATCCTCACTCGTAGTGATCCCAACCTTATCAACCATGTGAATTCTAGCCTTAGAAAGAAGTTTGAAATGACAAACTTAGGACACTTACATTATTTTCTCGGTCTTCAAGTATTACAATCCAAGGAAGGTATTTTTCTCTCCCAATCCAAGTATGTCTGTGATCTTCTACGCCATTTTCACATGGAAGACTATAAGCCAACTCCTTCTCCCTTTCAGTCTAGATTCAAACTTTCGATCACTTGTACTTCCCCTGAATTTGATGCTACCTTATACCGTCAACTTGTAGGAAAACTTTCGTATCTAACCCATACACGTCATGACCTTTCCTTTGTTGTTGGCCTTGTTGCTTGGTTTATGCAAAACCCATGTGAAAGTCATTCAAAAGTAGCTAAAAGAATACTTCGTTATGTTCGAGGTACCGTTCAATTTGGAATTCATTACAGTGCCAAAGCATCTCCTCTATTGGTTGGTTTCACTGATTCCGATTCGGCTGGTGACCCTGATGATCGGAAGTCTACTGCTGGTTATGTGTTCACTCTTGGTTCAGGACTTATTACATGGGCTTGCAAGAAACAAGGTGCCATTTCTCTTTCTTCAGCAGAAGCAAAATATTGTGGTGCCGTAGAAGCTAGTAAGGAAGCCTTGTGGCTTCGTCAGATCCTATCAAAGTTTGGCTTTCAACAGCAACATTTAACCACAATTTGGTGTGATAATCAAAGTGCCATTCAACTATGCAAAGATCCAGTCCAGCATCAGCGTAGCAAACACATTGAAGTACACATGCACTTCATCAGAAAGCTCATTCATGACCATGTTCTTGAAGTGCAATATTGTTCAACAGATGATCAAGTTGCAGACATCTTTACAAAGGCTCTCATAGAGGTGAAGTTTACTGAACTTCAATTTATGGTTGGAGTTCAGGAAGTTGTCACTAAGTGGTGATAGGCTCTAGTGCCTCCTTCCTTCTCCTATCGTGTCATATTTGTAAATCCTTCAATCCTATCCCAAGTTGTTCTTAAGTGGGGATGTTAGGATATTCTGACACACAGGAATAGTTAAGTATAACTTGGTCTAGTATAGAGTTAGGTAAAGTGTGTTTCTTTACTATGTACATTTGTAACTTACAATCCGATGGTCACGATATGTAGTGATCCAATGGTTCATTCTCTCCTTGGTATTACCGACACTTGATCTATGGCTTAACACCCGATTGGTCCAGAATTCTATTTAAAGCGCATGGAGGGTCATTTGTAGGTTAACCGTTCACGAGAGAAGCTTATGTAAACTTTCATTCCTTTATTAATAAATTTCCTGAAGTGGCCGTGTTGGCTCAGGCCATGGACTATTTCCCTCTTTGAGGGTTTTAACCACGTCAAAATATTGGTGTATTGATTTGTGATCTGTTTGTGAGCAATGTCCTTTGGTGTTCTGTCTGAGGAACTTATACCAATAGGCTCTAGTGCCTCCTTCCTTCTCCTATTGTGTCATATTTGTAAATCCTTCAATCCTATCCCAAGTTGTTCTTAAGGGGGGGATGTTAGGATATTCCGACACACAGGAATAGTTAAGTATAACTTGGTCTTGTATAGAGTTAGGTAAAGTGTGTTTCTTTACTATGTACATTTGTAACTTACAATCCGACGGTCATGATATGTAGTGATCCGACGGTTCATTCTCTCCTCGGTATTACTGACACTTGATCCATGGCCTTGCACCCGATTGGTCCATGAATTCTATTTAAAGCGCATGGAGGGTCATTTGTAGGTTAACCGTTCACGAGAGAAGATTATGTAAATTTTCATTCTTTTATTAATAAATTGCCTGAAGTGGCCGCGTTGGCTCAAGTCGTGGACTGTTTCCCTCTTTGATGGTTTTAACCACGTCAAAATACTGGTGTATTGATTTGTGATCTATTTGTGAGCGGTGTCCTTTGGTGTTCTGTCTGAGGAACTTACCCTCTAAATTCCTACAATTATGTAATGTGCAAGAGAAGATCCATGCAAAGCCCATTATGAGATGGTGTTATTTCTCAAAGGTTCATGAAATTATTTGGGATACGTTCAAAATAAGGGCTCAATGGGTTGCCTCATCACTCATTGATTTCTTCTCTTTCTGGTGGACTGATAAACAAGTATGTTCCTACAAAAAGTCTCCATGCCGCTTAATTTTAGGCATATGGGAGGAATGAAACCTCTATGTGTTGCAAAATGAATTATTTTCCGCAAAATTCTATGCCACTAAGGTAGAAACTTTGGCTTAAAAAGGTAAATAATACCCTAAGACAAAGAAACAGAGAAATATCATATTAATGGAGTTGGAGTTTTGAATTCCCCGGAGATTACTTGATGATAGCATCCAGGGACACCGCCCACACTATGGTGTTAGGATTGTCCTATTTTTAACAAATTACACTTGATATATTATTAATATCCATAGGGAAAGGGAAAAAATAATAAAAATTCAAAACCTTATGGTTACTTTTCGAGTTAGTTTGGAAGAAAGGCATATCTAGAATATATGTTTTGGGGGAACCCAAACTTGGAATACATTCGGAAAATCACAAAGTGAAAGTCTCCAAAATTTGTGTTGAATCCCTTCGAAATGATATTAGAATTGTTTTGGATAATCATTAATAGGTCACTTTATGTCACATAATATGTGAACTAAATATGGAATTAGACATACTTTCAAAGGAATCCCTCACCCTTCCAGTTGGGTGTATGGGTATATGTGAGTAAGTAGATGGTGCAAAGATTGTGTCTTTAGGTAGCAATTTGTTATGAAACCAGCTCACAAAAAGATAGAAAAGATAGATCAATGACATAGAAATCAACCTCTTCGAGGGGGAAACCTCCTTTAAATTAGAAAAATGAACAATTCTTGGATGATACAAATGAAAAAACTTCCTTCCTATATATAGGAGTATAAGGGGTCACAATATAACCAAAGCCAACCTAACAATAATAATGCAAGGGCAGAAAAATAACAATAGCGGGCCTCTATGGGGCACAATAATAACAATATGGGGACAATAGGGGCACAACAACAACAATAAGGGATACAATGACAATAGTAATGGGGGAATCACTAGTATTATAGGGACCTAACATGCCCCTCTCCTTCAAAAAAGTGTTGTCCTCAACGCGTGAGTAGTTTTGGATGCTTATGTATAAAATTCTCATCCTCCCATGTGGAATCTTCAATGGGTAAGTTCTTCCACTTGATGAGATACTTTGAAATTGATCGATTTTGTAGCTGTCAAGTTCTTGTTTCTTTGATTGCTTCAGGTTCGAATATGATTTTTCCTTCTTGATCAAGTTCTTTCAATATTGTTTGAACTAGGAGCTTGTCACCTATAACCTTCTTTAAGCACGACACATGGAAAAATGGGTGCACTCAGGAAGCTGCAGGAAGCTCCAATTTGTATGCCATAATACTTTTGTGATAATTTATTATCCTTCTTATCTGGCTTGAGGGACATTTGTTTATATGGTTGTAGCCATATGAACACCTAATCACCTACATCAAATCTTCTTCCATTGTGATGTTGATCTGCCTGCTGTTTCATTCTATTCTACGCTAAGTGAAGTTATCCTTTAAGACTTGGACAACTTTTTGTTGATGCTCGATGTGATCTTCCACTGCTTGAACCTTAGAATTTTCTCTTAAATATGATCTGATTGATGGTGGATGATACCCATAAAGTGCCATAAATGGCGTCATTTTTGTTGCAGTGTGGAAGGGAGTGTTATACCACCATTCAGCCAGAGGCAACCATATGACCCATTATGTATGTTTCTCAAATACAAAGTAGCGAAGATATCCTTTGAAACATTTTTTTACTGTCTCCATTTTCCCATCAGAGGATGATAAGGTGATCTATGAGCTAACTGATTAATAGACAAGAAAATAATTCTGTCCAAAAATTTCCAGTGAAAATGGGATTTTTGTCTCTTACAATAATCTTTGGGTTTCCATGTAGCTTTTGAATTGTTTGCATAAATGTAGTAGAAATTGTACTTGATTTAAATGGATGAGATAATGCCAAAAAGTGTGCTTACTTGGTAAGTGTTTCAACTACCACCATGTAACACTCTTTCCCTCGGACTTGGGTACACCTGTGGTACAATCCAATGAAACCTCCTCCAAACATTGGCTTGGAATGGATAAAGGTTGTAGTAAACCTGGGGTCTTAATGGCTTCAGCTTTATTTTGTTGTAAAACCAAACATTCTGCCACAAAATTTTGAATATTTGATTTAAGGCCATCCCAAAAAAATTCCTTCTTAACCCTATGGTAATTTTTTAGAAATCCTCAGTTCACTCCTAAGGGAGAGGTGTGGAATTCCCTAAAAATCTTGTGTTTGAGTTGGGAATTCTTACATAGGTATAACCGATCTTTGTACCACAACGAATCATTTTTCTACCTAAATTTATTAGAAGTACTCGGATGTTATTGTAACCTTTGAATGAGTTCCCACCCTTATTCTTCATTCTTCGATTCATCCCTTTCTTTGTTTATCCACTCTGGTTGGATAATAGAAATGGCACAAAGAAATGCTTCCACATCCGCATCCTTTCTTCAGAGTGCATATGCTAGAAAATTTTTCTTCCATTTTTTGTAGATGATTTCAAAGTCATAACCCAACATCTTTGTGACCCATTTTTCTTCTCTTCTGAAGATAATATTTTCTCTATAAAGTATTTAATACTATCATGATCTATTTTTACCATGAAGTGTCTTCCCATTAGGTAGGGTCACCATTTATTAAGTGCGTGTAGTATTTCCAACATTTCCTTCTCATAAATAGCTTTGTGTAAATACTTTCCTTTGATTAGAATACTTTCAAAAGAAATGTGTCTTTCTTCTTCAGTCTTCAGTCTTCAATCTTCATTTTGATTTGATGATATCTTGAATGAAGATCCAACTTGGTGAAGTAAATTGATCCATGCAATTCATCCAATAATTCATGAATGACAGGAATGGGAAATTTATCTTTAATACTAATCTTGTTCATCTCCCTATAATCTAGACACATGTGCCATGATCCATCCCTCTTGTGAACCAATACTACTAGAGCAAAGAAAGAACTTTAAGTTGAATTATACCAGCCTCTAGCATTTTTACAACCATACGTTCAATTTCACTATTTTGGGCATAGGGATATCTGTAAGGCTTGATGTTTGGAGGAACACTTCTTGGAATCAAATGAATAGCATGATCATGATCACAAATAGGTGGGAGGCCTTTAGGAGTATTAAACACCTCGAAATGATTGTCCAAGATTTTTTGGAGATATGGAGAGATAGATGATTTCGATGTGGGAACCTCTAGTGAACATAATTTTGAAATTATGCCTCGTTGTTATTTCTTTTGAATATTTTTCATTATGTTAGAGCTGATTATCTTTCCGAGTTTCCCTATGATACCGCTTAATTCAAATGTGTTTCCTTCTACAGAAAATTTCATGAAACGTTCTTGACAATTAAAAGATATTTTACCGAAGGATTGTACCCATTGGATTCCTAGTACAACATCAGCACCACCCATTGGA
Source organism: Pinus taeda (assembly GCA_000404065.3). Taxonomy (NCBI): domain Eukaryota; kingdom Viridiplantae; phylum Streptophyta; class Pinopsida; order Pinales; family Pinaceae; genus Pinus; species Pinus taeda. The sequence goes on from APFE031637826.1 coordinate 72,720, forward strand.
ATGGAAATAATTGGGCTATTCAATACATATTCTCCCATGGATAACTTTTTATAATGCACTTTCTTAAGCAAGATATGGTTCCTCCACTTGCAACCATCACTTGAAACTCTAGTGTTGGATATAGGAAGCAATTCAATTCCTTGTCTATCTTACAATGAATAAGATTATGGGTATTGCTCGAATCAATCAACATTATTACATTTTTATTCTTGATATGCCCTTCTATAATGATAGTTTGAGGGGTGGTAATTCTAGCCAATGCATTACAAGATATGGTTAGATTCATTTCGTATTTCTCTAGGGTTTGTTCCTGGTGTATATCCTCTTCTTTTGACTTTTCTTGTCCCTTTTCTTCCTCCTCTTCACAATCTATGTAAAACATATTCTTCTCAACAAACTTATGATCTTTAGTGTATTTTTTATCACAACTGTAACAAATCCTTTTTACTCTTTTTTCTTCCAATTGTTTTGGTGTCAATCTTGTAGGTTGTGGATGCCTAGGGGAAACAACACTTCCATCTTTATGATTGTGAGTGTTAGGCTTCCTTCTTGCCATAATTTTTCTTTCCATTTTTCTTTTAAACCTAAATGTCTTCTCCAATGAATCATGTTCCCAAAGATGAACCACATGTTGGATATTATCCTTTAAAGTCCCTATGAACACATTAATCATATGCTCCTCTCGAGTAACTTTTACCCTTATATTCAATTTTTGTAATTCCTCAATGTGATCCATCATTAAAACTTGTTTTTGAACATTTATCAATTGGCTAAAAAAAGTGTTTCTTTTTGTATCATCATAATGTTCTATCATTTCATCCATTAAAATAGCCCAAGTGACAATTTGTTTACGAGAACAAAGCCATCGATACCATACAAACTAATTTGGTTCCAGATATAAAGTTGCAATGCATACCTTTTGTGTGTTTCGGACATTATGTAGATCAAAAAATCTCTCCATCTGTAGTATCCATGTTGCAGGATCCTTGCCATCAAACTTCCTCATATCGATCGTTGGAACATGGTGGTTCTTCAATCCAATGTTAGAGTCTATGATATCATCATTAACATTCATTTTTTTCTCATCATGAGTTTCCTTTACTACCCTTTTGCCATTAGTAAGCATTTATTGTAGAAATCTTATCAAATCCATCTTAGCTTCCACGCCTTTCTTTCAATCATCCATCTTAGCTTCCACACCATCCATCTTTCACCATTAGTAAGAATTTATTGTAGAAATATTATCAAATCTATCTTTAAATCTTCCATGTTAGCTTCCACTCCTTTCTTTAAATCATCCATCTTAGCTTCCACACCATCCATCTTAGCTTCCACGCCATCCATATTAGCTTCTACATCATTCATCTTAGCTTTTATGCCTTTCTTTAAACCATCCATCTTAGCTGCCACGCCATACATGTTAGCTTCTACGTCTTTCTTTAAACCATGCATCTTATCTGTTGTTAACCTTTGTACGAGTGAAATTTGTTGCACTTGGTCTCATAATTTTGAGATATCTTATTGCATTTCTTCCTCTTCATCATGAGTCATGCTAGAGCTTTTAGGTTGCTTACTAGCAATTTCCATTTTCTTTGTTCATGGCATCAATTACTAATGATAATGCTTCCCTATTCCCTTTGAATTCCTTCAAACTAATTTTTCAAACCAAACTTATGCAAAAATTTAAAAAACATACACACCTTTTTTCACTTTGTAGGAGATCGATATTGAAATGACTGTAACTCTGTAATTTCGGATCTCCAATGTCTACAATTTTTGACCTGTAGTATGCCTTTGTACCCTCTTTCCAATGACATTAGTCTGATCAAAATTGGATTCTCCAAGAAAGAGTTATGCCCCACCTCCCAAGATGACCTGCTTATATACTTTTTCAGTATAGCGAACTTGTGCAAAGTGCCACGTGTTACTAGTTTGACCTTTGGACCTAAAAACAATACATAGAAAAATACAATCCATCATATTTTTGTATCTTCTTACAAAATTTCAATCCGATGTGCAGAGAGAAAGCGATGACAATTTTCCCTAGGTCACCTATGATATCACTCAGAATTTCCCTTAGAGGTTATCAAAAGAAGGGACACTCCGAGGTAACCACAAATCAATCATTTAAGTACATAATCTAGCCAATCTGTACTCAAAGAAGGTTCTCTCTTTATGATTTAGCTTTGTTTTGTGAGATATTAGGCTAGCTATGAAAGCTTATAGGCGATTTTTGGTTGGATGGTGGAATTCTAGGAACAGATGGATAGAGTAAGGCCTTCAAGCCATTGGGCTATGGAGTCAATCAAATACTGGCTTAACTGGATTAGATCACTTACTAAAGGGAAAACCCATAGGGCAGGGTAAAACAAAAGGCAAATATCAAGTTCAAGTGAATGAGATGGTATTAACCAGGGAGAAAGGGCAATCAAGAATCCTTTAACTAGGGTCAAAATGAGGAACGAAAGAGGCCTATCAACAAAGGACAATTAAGAATTCTTTTCTCAATTGAGCCAAAGGGATAAACTACGAAGTAAGGGAGCATTCAAGAATTCCCTAACTATGATAGTCTAGTAGAAAAATTTGAGAAGATAAACCTTTTAAAACAGATTGCAGCAAAGCAACTCTGAAATATCATTATTTCGTTTATCATTTAGATTTCATAAAAACACATATGATTATTAATAAACAAAAGGGAAATAGTAAAACAAAAGAGATATAGAATACTTATCTGATTTCTATTTGACACAAGCATCTCGTGAACAACCCTTACTTTATTCCTTGATCCAGCAAGCCATACAAGTCTTGGTACAATAACACTTCACTCCCAGAAGAAAATGTCTATAGAAATGTCTTTGAATCCACACCTAATACTTTGAATAAAGAAGTATTTATACAAAATTTACATCAAAATATCTCATAATAAAAATGAGATTTATTCTAGGAAAATAAAATATCTATTTACGCAAATATGGAGACAGATGGTCTCGAATATAGTGACAGATAATGCACTGATTTTTGATGTCCCTGTTTTTGTTGAAGGAGCTGGATGCATGCGCTATGAATCTGCATCTTCCTGTTGTCTTAGTAACTCTGTGTTGGACATCTAATTTGATATTTTTAACTAATACCCTTTACCTATAACTAATACTCCTTACATGCTCACCAATATTCATCCTTTTTACCAAAATTTAATGTGCTAAATATTTCTATTTGCCTCACTATTTACCATGGTAATTTATAGGATGCCAGTCATACTGGACCACCAATCATCCTCTAGTATTCTTGTTTTTGTCAGCTTCTTGTAAATTTCATTTGCTTCTGTATATTTCACAAAATTGGGTTGTACTGGGAACAATTGTTTTACTTCATGTTTAATGAAAAAGAGGTTCTCTGAACCGTCGTACAGTACTTTCCCTATTGGTGATGCCTTGGCTGAAGATGAACTAGCTTGATTGTTTTCCTACTGATGTAATTTATCAATGTAATCAATTTGAACCATTACCCTATCATTGATGACTAAAGGACTTGGGAGTCCTTTAATTCTTAAGATGTCAAATTTCTTCATGAACTCATCTAAATCTTCCTCCATGCTTTGACATCTTCGTTCCAAGCCTTGCATTAGATTTCTTTTGGTCAGCACATTCTTCAGTTCGGGGATGGTAGCAGTCCTATCCTCAATATTTAACCATTGTAGCTGATTCCTGCTTTTACTGTTCAGGAAATTGATTAATCTGATTGCTTCCTCAGGTTTTCTACCCAATTCCTCTCTGGTCTTCTGAACTTCTTCAAGAGCAACTTTAACCAAATCAATTTGTTCAAAGATAATTTGAATGGATGACCAAATATCATTGATGGAATCAATGATATTGGTCCACAATATCTTCCTAATGTCTGTCAAATGTTTTTTAAATGATAGGCCCTTCTCCAATGCTTTAATTTGTTGTGTCATGGTTTTATTTTTCCTTATTTCTTTTGCATAATTCATCTTGGAAATATCATATTTCTACTCTGAAGTAGTGAATTTCTCTTTTACTTTCCGCATCTCTGTGACTTGGAGTTTCATTTCTTCCATGGACTTAATTAAGTCTTTTGTGGTCTGTATTGATATACCTTCCTGTGATGTACTTGTTGTCTCTATGGGTGTTGTTGTTGCCAAAGGAATGTTTGGTGCTAAAACAATTCCCAGTGTGGAAGGAACTGTTGTTGAAACTATTGGCACTATAGTTTGAGGCTTTGTGGTCAACTCACTCTACCATGACTGCACTATTTTCTCCAACTCCTTCTTTGTTTCCTTCAATTTCTTATTTAACTCAAGGACCAAGTCCATAAGTTTTTCTTCATTTTTCTTCTCTATTATTTCAGTAGTCTGGGGGTGAATGAGTGGTGGCAGTTTCAACTGTTTTCTAAGTGCAGCTATATCTTCATTATTTTTCTTAATTAAGCCTTTTGCTGCCTTAACATATTTTGGGTCATGACCCAACTCAATTACTAACTCCTCCAATGATTTTATCCTGTTATCTTTTTCCTCTGAGGAGGCTCTCTCCAGCTGCAATTCGGTTGTAGCGTTGCTCAATGAATTTTGCAATCTATGAGCCATAATTTCTTTGCTAGTCAGTGTTGAGTAGACCATTTCACTTGCTTTCTTATGTAATTGAATCAGATCAATAGGGTGGATGTCTTTAGCCATGACATGAAAAGCAGTTTTGAGATAATCTGTCAAGCATTTTAGCTGCAACACTATGGGATTTAGGAAACTCATTTGCATTTTTCCCTCTTTGATGTCAAAGGCTGACATCAATCTAGTTTGACTTGAAGAGGCCATCCTTAAGTACCGAGCATAGGCTTGGGACTTGAGTTTCTCATTCTTTGTCTTGATTTCTTTAAATTGCCCCTTTATATCTATAACTTTCTTGGAAGAAGACTTGAGAGATGAAACTTCTATACTCTGTTGTCTTTCTAGTTCCTGCCTCTGTGAACTTGAGGGTGTCCCACATGTTGGGAATGTGTGAAAACTATCGATTTGTTCATTTCTCATGCTTTTTGTAGTTTCATCTATGAACTCCTCCTCTGAATAAGGATTTGACCTTTACCTCTTAGCAAGGAGTTAATCCTTGGGTATGCTTGGAGGGGTAACTGCTTCCCTATCTCTTTTTATATTATTTTCCTCATTTAGAGGAGTCTGTAGTACTGGAGGATTTCCCATATTAGTTTGAGCTGGATGTGGCTGTGTTGGGTCCAACTCTATAGAGAATTCAGGCTCCTGCTCTGATTTTTCTGGCTGTTCTGATGCAGATGGTTGTTGTGATGTAGATGGACGTTCTGATGTAGAGGGACTTGTTTCTTGAGTTTGCCTCTGTGAAGGCTCGGTTGTGGGAGCACTAGTTTCCTGGGCTTGCCTTTGGGAAGACTTTGTATGCACCTATAGAAAAGATTCTAGGTCACGTCTCTTCTCCAAATCTTTCATTACATTGTTAACCTCAACCTGATCACTATCATATTCTATCAAAATCCCTTCCCTTCATTCATTCAAGTTAGTGTATTGTTCTATCTCAGGGATTCTGTGATGGATGTAGGGTGACAACTTATGTTTTTTCCTCCTATCGCTGATGAATTGTGTGGATCATAAGTCCAGATGATACCTAGGTAATCATTTATCCTTAGTTGGGCTTTCTTCTTTTCCTTTATGAAATGGGTTTCATCAAAGCTAATCCTTTGCTTGTAGTACTCCAGGGAAAACAATCTCATGGGAGGATATTTAGGTAGCTTGAAAGGAGGCAACTCACATCCATAGATTCTAATTTCAGTGTGATTATGGTACAACTAAAAGTCACCTACCTTATACTGCTTTAACAATTAGAGAATTATCTTTATATCATCACTGATCCTAGGAGGAGGGTGTGCTAGTAGTAATGTGATTTTTTGATGTACAAATAAATCTATAAACTCTGTGTATGTGTTGGAGCTATGAAACACATAGGTCTAGAAAAAGACTGACCTGGGATTACCTTTGGTATCAAGATTTTTTATAGAAAATGGGAACCTGTCACTTTGGTAATAGATAAATAAGTGATACAAGATTGAAGAGTACTTGAACACTCTTTCGTTCTCAAATCTCATGAATTGAACATGAATCTTTTCAACAGTGAACTTGGTATAATCAAATTTTACCACTGGAGGCTCACCAAAAGTGAAAATGGATAGGTAGGCAAAACAAATCTCCTCAACATACTCACTGGTATTGAAACCTAAGACAACTAAAATCATGTTGATAATTTCCCTCCCAAGCTGAGAAAACATGGTAGTGAGATAGGGTGGAGGGTTTTTTGGTATTTATTTCTCTGCAAATATGAAGGTTTGTAGGATCTAGGTTTTTCTTTCACTTGACAGCCTAGCAAATCTTTCAAGTAAATCAGAAATAGTGAGTGGAGTTAGGTTTTCCTCATTTGGCAGCTGGAGCATCTCATTAATGGATTCAGGTGTGGTTTTGAACAAAATTTCATTATCTTCAGACATTATAGCTTTCATAGTGGGTTCATATTTGGCATGGCAGTAGTAGACTATTTTAGGGAACACATGTACACTTGGAAACTGGTATTTTGGCAAATTGGATTCCCATAAACCTATGTTGTCTACGTGATTTAGGTAGTTCTCTCGGCATCTGCGGTGACACTTCATTGGGGATTCTTCCAAACTAATGTCTTTAATTTGGAAGTCTTTATTGGCTAAAGGAAGGTGGTCTAGATCCCTATGGGGAGTAGTAATTGGCATAACATTTAGGGCCATAGGGGTTTCCATTTCTAGTTCTTGTGGATTTAGAAATGAAGATGGGGCTTTTTTGAGTGAAAATAAGTGAAACAGAGGATGTGTGAGTCTTTGATTTCAAGCCTGACAACTAAATTACATTGGAATTTTGGGTTTCAACTTTATTGAAGTGGAAATTTAGTGTTTGATAGAGTTTCTGGGAGAAACTGGTAAATACCTGTATTTGAGCGACTAGAAATGGTGTACTTGTTGACTGGAAGCACTTTGTGGATTGGATTGACATCGGGCAGCAATTTTCACGGTGGTTAATGATTTTGGTATAAGTTGGTTGATTCCTACGTACCGGCTGCATGCATGAGCTTTTCAGAATAAGGACGAAATATGGATTAGCTTTGTTTATATGTAAAGTCAAAGTTTTTGGTGGGTTTTGTGACATGAGCGGGTTACGTCAGGGAGGGTGTCTTGAAATTTTGTCATTAGCAGGAGGTGGTAAGCGGGTTTCATTGCACCTCTTATGGAGGGTAAGTGGTATTTGGGGGGAGCCACGCAATTCCACATATTGCTCGACATGTAGCATCAGCACTGTTAACAAAACCGCTCACATCGCGTGCTAAAGGTCGACCAAAAGGCTCGTGCGATACAAGTGAGGGCCGCCGGATTTGAAGGATCCGATCGGATGGTAGACGGGGAAATGACATGACTGATGTATAACAGGGGCGATCTCGATATTAATTAAAAGACTTAATCATATCAGGGACAATTTGATTGGTCGTTGTGTTATTAATTAGTCCTGATGACTCAATTATTTCTCATTATCATGGCGGGGAGGTTGGGTTCTTAATTAACTACAGATTAGCTAATTAATGCCATTTATTATTTGATTTACAGTTATATTTAATCATCGGGGTGGGATATGTAAAAATTTGGAGTTTTGTATAATATAATAATACGGGCGTGGGTAATGTCATTTTATTCAAGAATTACATAATAATAACATTAGTGGTTAATATGGCCAAATGAATGGGAAAGTGCTAAGTCTAATGTTTTCCGAAAGTATTTCATCATACAACATTTATAACTTAGGCTAAGCGAATATGAGAGGTTTTAGATATGGAAATGTTTTTAATTTCCCTAAGTAAAATAGTATTTTACTTAGGAAAATCTTTATCAAGGGATTGAATGATCTTATGGAGGGGTAAATGTTGATGAAGGGGATTTAAGTATTTTAGGCATTCCAAATTATTGGGCCGAGGGTCTAGTCCCTCCAAAAGTTAGAGAAATGCTTTGAGCCCCTCTAACTTGTTGTAGATACCTTTAGTATTTAGGGGAAATTAGTGAATTTTTAGGGAAAAAGGGAGTAAGGAACTTAATCAACTTGACTTTGTTTCCTTGATGTGTTGTTTCCAATGTGAATTCCGCTTTGTCCAAGTGATGAAAACAAAATATTTAAGCATAAAACTTAACCATTAACCACACATTTATTCCGCAACCATAATCTACCTACCCTACCTACTTTATCCTAGCATTTTCACTTCTTTAATAGGATGCACTTAAACTGGCAAACCCTTATTAAACTTTCTTTTCTTTTACAGAGTGATATCTATCCAAATCTACAATTATTATATTCAAGGGCTCATATTAAACTGTTAGGTCAGATCTTTACTCTCTATATCTAAAACATGAAATTGAAAACATGGAATAACCAAGATTAAGCTATTTGGTTACCATGGATTCTGGCATAAGTAACAAGTTGCACACAATTTGAATTATGCATAAAGTAACTAGTAGTGCCATTTAGACTTGCACACTTTCATGGTCTTTTCTTTTTGTTGGGGTTCATTTTCTTTCATTTTTTTGACCTTTTCCTTATTCTTTTCACCCTTTGACTCTTTTCTTGGGTATACCCTCTTTACATTTTTTAATTTTTTATTTTTCACAAATATGAAAAATGTTTGCAACAAGCAAAGGTATGAACACATTTTAGAGTTAAACCAAGTCAATCATGATATATGACACCTATTGATAGAGGGGCATAATAGTGGCTCCACTTGGGGATGGCTTTCCCTGGTGGAAAGTCAAGAACAATAGATCAATTTCCTTCTGAATAACTTTGATTGTGCTCTGCAATCTCCCTCTTGCCTAATGCATTATTTGTATGTATGACCATAATACTTCTGAAGCTTAGGGCATTCTCTTCAGGCTTCAACTTCACAATTTTACCATCCAATCAACACTGACATTATAAAGGATATATTATGTATAGTTAGAAATCTAATCAAAGTTAAAAACTAGGATCAAAGTAATCTTTCAACATCCAACCATTAACTGGTCCTCCTCCAAGTTCTGCACCATCTAACTCTTTAAGAACATATGCATTGTTTCCTCTAAAAGCATATATTATATATGTTCCTTTGCACAAGAAGTCAAACTTCCCATGTTTTCCTTTATCCTCTCTTCTAGAATCCCATCTTAACACTTTATCTCCTAGATATAAATCTTCTGCTTTGGTCCTTCTGTCAAATATTTTCGTGAGTTTTTCTTGTAGCACTTGTGATCTTTGGTGCATCTCCTCCCTGGTTTGTTGTAAATGGATGGTATAGTTTATCCTTCTATCTATATGATGTGGTTCCACTTGAACTTCTTGCAGTAATTTCATGACAGGAACCCCTAAAGATGAGGGAAAAATAGCTTTCATGGCATATACTAGCTCGTAGGGACTAGTTCCAATGGATTTTTTGGTTGTAAGCCTATCTTCCCACAAAGCATTGATTAATTTGTTGTTCCAAGTTTTCTTATTCTCTTCCAATAGTGTTTTGATAATATTAATTAGACTTTTGTTGGAAGATTCTGCAATTCCATTCCCTTGAGGATAGTAGGCTATGGAATGACCCAGTGTGATGTGGTACTTGTTATAGAAATTAATCATTTTCTTTGACTTAAAGGCTGTAGCGTTATATGTGATAATTTTATCCGGGCAACCAAATCTAGACAAAATATTGGCTTCTAGAAATCATATGATGACAGTGTCTGTAGCCTGTTTAGAGGGAATGGCTTCTATCCATTTTGTAAAATAGTCAGTTGCAGTCATTATGCATTTGTGTTGACCAGAAGAGGGTGGATGAATTTCCCTAGTGAAGTCAAGACCCCATTGTTGAAAATGTTTCTCGGTGGAAATAGGCTTTAATAGTAAAGGTAACAATTTTATTTTTCCTTCAAATATTTGGCATTTGTGGCAGGAAGTTACAAATTTCTTTACATATGCAAACAAGGCTGGCCAATAAAATCCAGCTCTTAGAATTTTGTCAATAGTTGACTTCCAATAGAGGTGTCCACCACAATCCCCTGCATGAAAATCTTGGAGACCCTTGTCAGCTTCTTCTCTTAATAAAGAATTGTCTAAGATGCAAAATTTTGAAGACTACATTTTCAAAAATCTATTCTTGGTTCAGGATAACCCTACAAGAGCCTACATGTTTTGTAACAAATAAATAATATCAGTATACCAAGGTGAATCTGAAAAGGTTTGACTGATTTGTGGAGTCACCATCTCCTGCTTGTCATCTAGCTCTGCAATGAGATTTAGGTCTAGGGCTTGACAATTAGTTTCTGCCATGAGTTTAGCCAATCCCTGACCTTTAATTAGCTTAGTGGGTTTTATCTCTAAATCATATTCTAAGATAATCTATTCATTTTCCTCTTTTTCCATCAATTCCATCCTGAGTTAGGATGTCTTTGACTACTGCATTAGGAACATAAGCTATTACATGAGAATATAAAATATAGACCCTGAAATATTTAAGAGATTTTACTAATGCAAAAGCTTGTTTCTCCATTATTTTGAATTTTAACGATGCATCTCTAAGAGCTTTACTAAAAAATGCTATGGGTTTTTCACATCCTTGATCATCATTTTGTAGTAAAACTACAACTATGGTGTGTTTTGATGCAAAAGAAAAAATGATGAAGTCTCTATCAAACTGTGGGCTCGTGAGGCCTATTGTTCTTGTTAAGTCTATTTTAATTTCTTCAAATGATTTTTTAGCCTCAATTGTCTAATTAATGTTTGAATCATTCTTTAACATGTTATTTAATGATCTAATGAGTTCAGCTAAGTTAGAGATAAACCTCCTTAAAAAATTAATCTTTCCTAAAAATGCCTGCAACTCTTTAATGTTTCTAGGATAGGGAATTTGTAAAATAACTTCGATCCTGGAAGGGTCAATTCGAATTCCATCTCTACAAATGATATGATGTAACAATTTTCATTCCTCCAAACCAAACAAATACTTCTTTAGATTCAAAGAAATACCATATTTTCTGCACTTTAAAAAGACGTGCCTAAGATGCTCCAAGTGCTGCTAATTTGATTTAGAAAAAATAGTGAGACCATCAAGACATATAGCAAAAAAATCATGAATTTATTTTGCAAAGGTAATGTCCATTGCTCTATGAAAAGTTGCTCCTGCATTTTTTAGTCTAAAGGGAATTTTAATGTACATGAAGGTACTCCATGGTGTTGTAAATGTTGTTTTCTCTTGATCATCAAGATGAACTAAGATTTGTTTATAACCTGAAAACCCATCTAAAAGTGAGATTTTAGAAGAACCAACTACCCTTTGCAATATATGGTCCATTTTGGGTAACAGAGAGTTATCTTTCAAAGAGACCTTGTCCACATTTCTTAGGTCAACATGTAATCTTATTTCACATATTTTCTTTCTAGTAGGTACCAGATTAGATACCCATTCTCAGAATCTAATAGGGGCAATAATCCCTGCTTCATACATGTATTTGATTTCTTTTTCAATTGATTGTAATAGTGTAGGGTTAATTCTTCTGAGTTTTTGTTTAAAGGGCTTTTGATTTTGTTTCAAAGGTATAGTGTGTTGAATGATAGAGGTGTCATAGGATTTCAAATATTCATAACTCCAAGCATAGGCATCCTAGAATTCCCTCATAATTTCAACGTACTTTATCTTCTGATCAGGAGGTAAAGATTTTGACAATTTTAACAATTTGGGATTATCCAGTGTTCATAAGTTATACTCTTCGATGTCTCCTTTCTACCTCATTTATTTTATTAGAATTAGTAGCTGTATCTGATGAGCCCCAAAATTTGTAACTGGTTGGGGTCATTTGGCCTAATTATCCTTGTTCAGTCCTTGTTCAATCCTTCATTTTCCATAGCTTATGCATTATTTTCAGTATGATTATGTCATTTGTATGAATAATGGTAGTCACTCTTCCTAGGTGGCTAACACGTGGTTATTTAAGGTTTTTTGACACATGCTGGAGCAAAACCGAGTAAACATGGGCTAAAAGACAGCCAAGCCTAAGGTGAGGATTCGTAGGGGGTTGTCTATGGCATTAAATAACCCTTCCTCAGGATCTTCACCCCCAACTCCGAGCTCCAAAGACCACCAAAACCGAATCTAGAAGGTAGCCAAGCAGATTTTAGAAGGGATTGTCTAACTCACAGTTTGGACTGCCGAGTTCCATAGATTGAGGAGGCCAGCTAGGGCCCTCGTGATGTATAAATGTTGGGGCCTTAGCCTTCATAAGGGAATTTTGAAACCATTGCATATTTTTCACCACAATACTACTAGCTTTACCTTATTCTCTTGTAGCCATTTTTGGCATCACTCTTATGACTATTTTTTGATAATGAGAAGTAGTTCGATTTTATATCAACTCTCAGTTTTCCGTAGGAGCCATAGCTCTCAGGGTTGGGCCCAACCTGAGAGCCTAGGGCTTCCTTCTGTACTGTTAGTTTTTCTTTATGCCTCACTGTTTCCCTTTATGCATTTGAACGTATTTCTGTTAGGCAGATTTAGTTATGTTGCTTGGATAGATTACTGTTTATGAATAGAATTGCTTCAGGTGTTTTGGTAAGATAATAACAAAAATATCCAAGGAAAAGGGACAACCACACTCTCAGTTTCACCTCATCCTTATTGGATCAGGGGCTGGAATTGAAGAAACAGTGCTGCCCCAACAAAAACACTAGTTTTCTTGACCATGCAATCCTTAGTGTATTGTTTTCCTTTGCAAAAATTAGTTATGGGTTTAGAGCTCTGAAATGTTTCTTTGCATAGTTGATGTACATGGTTTTCTTTCCAATAAATCTATTGTTCATTCATGCTTTTGATAGGTAGACTAGATTAGCTAGGACTTTGATCATTTGCAAGACTTTGTTGATTCGGTTGAACGTACACCGTGCAGGGCATCTTCACCACTCTTTCATCCACCTAAAACATCATCTGAGCCACCTGTTCCATCTCCTAGCTGGCTTCCTCGTCTCCCATTTGTAATTTTTTCCACGTAACCCTACCTTGTTGCTCAATAATTGCCTTAGCCTTCTTCAAGCCAAGTCAGCCTTCTACACCTTCTCACCACTCCACCCACCAGTTTCTGGGTTACTCTATGCCCCTACCCTACCTCCTTATCCATCCATACACCTTCCCTCACTCACCCATTCTCTAAAATCCACTTTTTAAACATCCTGTAGAAATTTCTGAACATCGTGTAGAAATCTCTAAACATCTTGTAGAACCCCTCCAGACTTCCTGTAGAAGCTCACAAATGAGTTTTCTTGATACCCAAAATTTGTGAAACTCTATAGAAGGGTGTTGGGGACTCCTTAGATCCTCTATAAACCTTCCCAACCTTTTCCAAGCATTCCTCCTCCTTGATCCACCCCTGCACAACCAAGAACAGTGAAAGCATATGCATGATAAAACCTGACAACTTAATCAAAAATACAAAAATATGTTTTCTCCATATAGAGGTAGTTTAGACACATGTATTTTACCTTCATAGAATTAATGGCATCTCTTTCAGTAGTTTGCAATCTTTTCTTTGCATCAGTAGGACTAGCTGGTAGAATTAGGGTTTGCTAGGGTTTGCACTTTCCTTCAGTTTTTCAATCTCTTTTCACAAATAGATTAGCTTCCTTCGAGTTAGCTTTCATCCATCAATTAAAAATATTCTTCTAAGAACTTATAGAAGTTAGCTTAAGCCCCTAGCAGACTTGTGCCAGCTGACCAAGTGACAGCTGCGACAAGAGCTAGTACTTGTGCAGGCAGCACCATCACTTCCAAGTTTGTTACGAACGACCAGGTTGATAAAAGTAAAGAAGTGAGTCCCAGGAGTTGCAACATTATTGCTGCAATACTGGAGCCCACCATCTTTTTGGTGTCGTTGCCGGGGAAGCCTTAGAGTATTGGTGATTGTTGCTTTTCTTCTATTTTTTTCCTACAACCTTCTGCTAAGTAGTTTATTTCATTTCCATTCTGCAATTTCATTTCCGCAAAAGTAGAATAGACATTTCCTGCTTTCATAGATTAGAATTCAATTTTGCAATTTCAATTCTGCAAGCGTAGCTTAGCATTCCAATTCCGAAATTTCGATTTTGCAAGCGTAGCTTAGCACTTCATTCCTGCAATTCCATTTGAGAAAAATAGAATAGTCCTTTCCTGCTTTGATTTCAATTCCACATTTTCATTTCAGCAAGATAGTTAGTTGCAGTTCAGTCTTTTTTAGGTTTGCACATACCAGTAGAGAAAAAAATCAAAAGAAATCAAAAAAGTCTTTCCATTTCATGCCTCGTAGGAACAGAGATAAGACCGGAAAATTCTTACCCAACACCCCCACCACATAACTGAGTCAACCTTCTCTCTTCTCTGGTGATAGTGAGCAAGAAGAACCTATAGGTGAACCTCCTGAGATATACGAAGATCCTATAACAGAAGAAGAGTTAGGGAACACTCCATCTGAAGCCATGGTTGAAAACCGAAATGGTAGAAGAGAAGACGAGAGAATAGAGGTTGCCTTTCCCATCCGAGAGACCAATGGAGACATGAAAATGAAAAACATAAGTCCCTCTGCTCTACCTCACTTCCATGGACTGACTACTGAAGACCCTAATACCTTCTTGTTTGAGTTTGTTGTCCTTTGTCGAACTTATGACTATGCTAAGAATGAGAAAAAGCTGAAACTCTTTCCCTCTATGCTCAAGGACGCAGCATTACGCTGGTTCATGGGGTTACCTGGAAATAGTATCACCACTTGGGCTCAGATGCAACAATCTTTCAACGCCAAGTACCGGTACTACTATAGATCCAAGGAAACTAAGGGAGAAATCTTTCAGATGACCATGGGCAGCGATGAATATTTAGAAGATTACGAGAAAACATTCCAACTCAGTTATAAATGCACCAGGTGCGCACTTGACCCGGAATCTGTGAAGCTGGTTCTGCTTCGAGGAGTCCCTAAAGACCTTCTGGACACCCTTAACATGCTGGCTGGAGGAGACATCTACCAACTACCTTATGAGGACATAAAGACCGTGTTTAGAAACCATTCTACGGCGGCCCAAAAGAGATGTAGGGGGAATCATCTTTCAGCTAGTACCTCTTTCTCCAAGCATGAATCTGTTAACCAGATGGAAGACCTCAAGAGTGAAATGAGATAGACTATTTCCATGCAACTTGATAACTTCCGAATTTAGCAAAAGAAAGAAGAAGCTGAGAGGGCTTTGGCCATTTTTTGTCCTAGATGCACGAGGAAGCATCCCAAGAATGATTTCCCATTGCACTCAGTAGAGATATGGTTCGTTTGTGAGGAAGACCACCCCACCAACCAATTCCCTACCTTGCCGGTCTTTGAAGCCATGTACCTAGGGATCGAGGCGGCTACTGAACCTCTCTACTTCCTCAACTAAAGGAGGCCACATGGACCCAGACCTTATCATCAGGGGATGCAAGGGCCATCCCAAGCTTATTACAACCCCAACCAATCTGCTCATATACCTTCTTAGGGTCCCCCTGCTCATCCTTCCTTGTACGCACCTCGTCTGTGGTATTATCCATCTCCATACCACACTCAACCTCCTTCTCACTCGTTTCACTCTCATGCCCAGCCACAACCTCAGTGGAATGCACCTCAACTAGGGTGGAGGCCCCAATACAACACTCCTCCTGCCATTCTGCTTCCACCACCAGCTCAACCATAACCATTACCTCCTGCTCCTCCAAGACAACCCCAGATGCCTGCTCAACTGAACCCAAACCCCAACAATAGACAGGCCCAGCAAGTATATACTGGGGAAACAGCATGCCCTACCTATGCTGAGGAGATCCAGGAGATCAACCTGCGATCTGGGAAGGTCCTTCCAGAGCGCCAACCTCCTCCCCTAGAGGAGGAGGAAGATAAACAGGAAAGTGAATGCCAAGCCATTCCACCGTTTCCTTAGAGACTCATAGTAACCACATAACCCAACCGAGAAGAGGATGAGCTTCTCGGAGAACTCAAGCAGTTGTGTGTGAAAATACCACTTCTCCAGTCCATAAAAGATGTACCGATATACAAAAAATTGATTAAGGAGAAGTGTTTCAAGCACCTAGGCAGGCGAAAGAAAGATGCCTCAACCATCAATGTCATAGGACAACTGTCTGATCTCATGTTGGGGCAAGTAATCTATCCAAAGTATTTGGACCCTGGTAGTCCTGTAGTTGATGTCCACATCAATGGCACCATTATACCCCACACTTTCATTGATCTAGGGCCGCCATTAATGTGATGACCAGGGACACCATCCTTAAACTCAACCTTCAGAGTTCCCTTAGGAAGACCTCGACAGTGATGCAATTGGCAGACCACTCCATAGTGACTCCCGAAGGGATTGTGGAAGATGTCTTGGTCTCTGTTGACTCCTGGGAATACCTTGCAGACTTTTTGGTCCTTCAGCCAAAGGCAAAACTCACAAGATATCCCCTCATTTTGGGAAGGCCTTGGCTGGCTACTACAGATGCTTACATCAGCTGTCGAGCTGGAAGCATGACCATAAAAAATGGGCCTATGTCCAAACAGTTGGTCCTATACCCTCCTACCCAACCTCTGCTAGAACATGACTTACCCCTCTGGTTGGAAGAAGGAGAAGAGGATGAGGTCTACTCTACACCATTATGCAAAGTAGAGGCCACTAGGGGAGGTCCTCCAACCGAGGATGATTTTATTGAGAACTTAATCCAAAATCCCCCCCTGGTGCACTATCCTTGGAAGAGTTGGTGGAAGATACGTAGGCCAATGCTTTAGTGGACCTATGTGCAACTAATATGACCACCCACAGAGTTAAGAATGTGGAGTTTGGCCCTGAGAGGACTTTGAAGATAAGCTCCTCTCTCTCTCCCTCTCAAGAAAAGGAGCTATGTAGCCTCTTGACCCGCAATTTGGAGGCCTTTGCCTGGAGCTACAAGGAAATGAAGTGAATTCATCCCTCGGTCTGTACTCATCATATCTACATCAAAGAGGACTTTAAACCTGTCAGACAACCTTAGAGGACAACGAATCCAGCCCTTAAGGACATTGTTAAAGAAGAAGTGCAAAACTTGTTGGATGCAGGATTCATATACCCCATCTCGGATAGCGAATGGGTTACCCCTCTAGTGTTGGTACCCTAGAAAAATGGGAAATGAAGAATCTGTGTGGACGAGAGAGAACTGAACAAAGCCACCAAGAAAGACCACTTCCCTTTACCTTTCATAGATCAAGTGTTGGATGGTCTGGTAGGGAAGAGGTTTTTCTATTTCCTAGATGGGTTCAGCGGGTATAATGAGATCCAAATCAGCCCGGAGGACCAAGATAAGACCACCTTCACTTTTCCATGGGGTACCTTTGCCCGTGTCCTTCCCTTTGGGCTATGTAATGCCCCTGCCACTTTCCAGAGAGCTGTATTAAGCATCTTTGCCAAGTTGGTCCATGATTCGGTAGAAATCTATATGGATGACTTTACTCCTTATGGGTCTAGCTTCTAGGAAGCGTTATCCAACCTGGGAAAAGTTTTGAGCAAGTGCATTGAGATGAACCTGTCCCTCAACCCTGAAAAATGTGAATTCCTGATGACTGAAGGGACCGTGTTAGGTCATACCATTTCTCGCCAGGTATTACAGGTGGATCCTAATAAAATTTCTATCATAAAAAAGGTCCCACCTCGCCAGAAGGTGAGAGATGTTTGGAGTTTCCTAGGCTTAGTGGGATATTAAAGAAGATTCATTAAAGACTTTAGTAAGCTAGCCTCGCCATTGTTTGGCCTCTTAGCAAAAGTTGTTGAGTTTAAATGGTAAGATGACTGCTAGAGGACTCTAAATGAATTGAAGGATAAGTTGGTGTCTGCTCCAATTCTGAGAGGCCAAAACTTGGCCCTACCTTTCCACATCCACACTGATGCCTCGAATAAAGCCATAGGGGAAGCCTTAGGACAAGTTTAATAAAAACTTCCATATGCTATATACTTTGTCAGCAAAAACTTATCCAAGGCAGAAATGAATTATACGGTAACTAAGAAAGAGTTCCTGGTCGTGGTCCATTCCCTGAACAAGTTTTGACACTACATCACTGGCTATCAAACATTTTTACATACTGACTGTTACACAGTAAAATGTCACTGCCATCATGTCAGTCTCCCTACTGTGCCATAAAACCAAATTCACCTCACTTATGCTCTCTGAAATGGCTAAAACCCTCTTTGCCTAAGTTAATTGAATCATCGCATCTGTTCATTAAATAACCGCGCTGACTGGCGGAGGATAATGTAACTGCTGCGCTGCCAGCGCGGAAGCACACGTGTTTTCTGCGCTGGTCCAATTTCACGGACAGTGCGCCCTCCGCTTGTATCATTGAGCGCTGACCAGACCTCTTCTATAATTGATCTGCGATGCCAGCGCGCCAGCCCAGTTTTGCACCCGCGCTGATCCTGTTTAGGCGAATTTGTTCTAACAGCCAACCTTCCAGATGACTCTAGACTTGGCTGTTAGCATTGTTGAGGTCGCCACCCTTTCTTTGGCATGTCTGTTCGACTGACCATCCACTTATCTTGGGGGAAAGCTCATCCTTTACCTATTCATGGAGACTCCTTCTCGTTTATAAGCCTCCTCGATTGCCCATGAGCAGCTAGTTTGGAACATATAGACTTTGATAGAGGAATTCTTGGTGCATTAGTGCTTCTTTTTGTAGGCATTTGGTGTGTTGTGTGAGGATTGCTTTTGAGCTTGAGGAAGGTTATGAGCTTGTTCCCTTGTGTGTGAGAGAGAGACCTATTTGACTTGGGAGATCCACTTCAAAGGTGAATGCTTGGAAGACATGTTGGCTGGAACCTCTAGAGAAGGACTCAGCGTCAGGACTTTGGTTGTACCTTACTCTATTTTCTGATTAATAAAGATAGATGACTACTCTTACGGTTCCATTTCCATTTGTCCTATGAATGATTAATGTAAATTGTATCCTTCCTGACTGATACATAATTGTTTTTAGTAGATTTTATGCTTGTGTTTGCTCTCTCTTTGCTTGTGCAGGTGTCCGTCTACGAGGATAGTGGAGGACTGTGATTGGCTGGAGCGAAGGAGCGAGAGGATCATCTCTTTGACAAACGTAGCGTTGGAATCCAAGTAGGTTTCTTTTACCCACTTGTTAATTACAACTAGGAACCTGCAGTGTAGGATTGTTTGATTGTCGCTAGACCCCCTTTGGGCTAGTAGGGATCGCCTCTATCCGTAGAGGGGATTTACCTCTCCAACAATTTGGCGACTCTGCTGGGGAGCTTGCTTGTCTCTTTATATTTCACCCTTGTTTTTATTTGATTATTGCCTCTTTATCAAAGTTTGGGGATTGATTTGTTGTTGATTTGTTTCCTGGTTCATCCTGGGAACTGCTTTAATTGCCCTGAAAGCCTGTTGCCTTGATTTGGGGGTTTTTGGTTCGATTTTATTTGTTTTTTAGCCTCAGCGCGTTTTATTTTAAAACAGTTGCACTGACATCGCACAGTGTCTTCTTTGTCGTTTTTGTCACTGCGTATATACATTTAACAGTCGCGCTGACCTTGTTTTCGGGCCAGTGCCCTTTGTCCGTGTCCTTCGGCACTGACAGCGCAAAGTTGCTACAGACCTTTTTCTGTCATCGCTTTGTTGCTGAGGGGTCACCCGCGCTGATCCTGTAAAACTCTTTTTTGTCCAGGTTGACCTCCTGAACCTCTTGGTTTGGCTGTCCCCTGCTTTTTCCACTTGGCTTTTGGCTTGTTAATTTTGTTTAAGCTGTAACTCGCTTGCTTGCAAGGCCTCGTTTTGCGAGGGTTCATTTATTGCTTGTTTTCAGTTTTTCCAAAGCCTTCCTTTTTTCTTTTGTTGCTTGGTTTGCATTTTATCTTGACTTTTACGATTACTGAAGTGTGTCGGATCGTCATTTGTCTGGTTGTGAACTCTCATCGTTCGGGTGTTCGCTTTTCTCCATTGATTTCACACTCAAACCCTAGGGCATCTAGTGGTCGTGTGTGTCTAGCCTCCCGTTCGGAATCTTGTGTTCTTGGTTGACTAGCCAACTTCGTTTTTGTTTTCACGTTTGTTTGGTGATTGTTGAAAGTGATTGATTGTGTTCCAAGCGGTTTCCTTTCCTCCTTTGAATTCCTCGGTGTCTCGTTGAGCTTAGATTACATAGCTCATAAGCCTTTGTTTTCCTTTGATTTGGGAAACTGTTTTTTTTGTGACTTGGGAACTGTCTTGTGTGAGCATTGAGTGATTTTAGTCTTTCACTTAGTGTTGCTATCTCCCTAATTCATTTTAAAAGCACTTTTATGTCATTGAAAAGTAAAGCAAACTAGTGTCTTTTGCATTAATAGTTGAAAGGAAAAGAACATTTCGTCATTTTGTGCTTTCAAAAGAAAAAGTGTCATTTCCTTGCTGCTAGTTGCATTAGGTTGCGTGATTGCTTGAATTCGTTTTGTTTGTTTGAAAGATTCTTAACTTTCTTATAGCTAGGATTCATCGAACAAAATGATGATCTTTGGCATATAGTTGCATTGAGGTGTTTTTGAGAGATCATACGGTAGGACCTGAAACTCAAACCTAATTCAAGATCAACCGTAAAATAAACCAAATTT
>APFE031637826.1:101812-114829 GCA_000404065.3 Pinus taeda
GAGTGACCTAGAGACTCCCTTCGGGTACCTTGGAGCCTGCATGCCTCAATGGCAGGTTCTTCGTGTTTGACGCGAGGTTTTCATCATTGGCCTCCGATCGAACAACTCCGCGGCTGTTCGACACTGGCTCTTTCATTCACATGCCGTGGATTGTGCCTATAGTACCTTGAGGACCATCGTCATCATTGGTGGCCCCTCTCACGTTTGTTAACAGATTTCATCATTGGCTGGTAATCAGACAATGTTCAAGCATGTTCGACTTCGACACCTATCTTCACCTGTTTGAACTTGTACTTTGTTCAGGTTTGGATGGAGTGCAAGACCCTGGTTCTAGTCCATCATAGACCAGCTTGCGATTTTTTGGGACATCATTACATGACTCATCTATGGATGGCTGCGACCATACCTGAGTCTTCTTAAGGATGGCTGCGACCATACCTCTTATCATTATGGTCTCTTCGGCTGGGTGGCTGCGTCCATGACATAGACCTTTCTTCATATGTCTTTTGGATGGCTGCGCCCATGCCTGGACTACATGTAATTAAAATATCAGTTGTATCTGCCTGCAGGTTCTCCATGGTGGTGTTCCAGTCCAGCAGTCTTGTAAAGCATTTCACCCCTCCCACTCTCTCGGGCTTCATGCTTTAGGGGGCATCTGTTACATAGTAAAATGTCACTGCCATCATGTCAGTCTCCCTACTGTGCCATAAAGTCACATTCACCTTGACCATGCCCTCTGAAATGGCTAAAAACCCTCTATGCCTAAGTTATTTGCATCATCGCGACTATTCATTAAATAACCACGCTGACTTGCGGAGGATAATGTAACTGCTGCGCTGCCAGTGCGGAAGCACACGTGTTTTCCGCGCTGGTCTAATTTCACGGACAGCGCACCCTCCGTTTGTATCATTGGGCGCTGACCAGACCTTTTCTATAATTGATCTACGATGCCAGCGCGCCAGCCCAGTTTTGCACCTGCGCTCATCCTATTTAGGCGATTTTGTTCTAACAGCCAGCCTTCCAGATGACTCCAGACTTGGCTGTTAGCATTGTTGAGGTCGCCATCCTTTCTCTGGAATGTTTTTTCGACTAATCATCCACTTATCTTGGGGGAAAGCTCATCCTTTACCTATTCATGGAGACTCCTTCTCCTTCATAAGCCTCCTCCATTGCCCATGAGCAGCTAGTTTGGAACATATAGACTTTGATAGAGGAATTCTTAGTGCATTAGTGCTGCTCTTTGTAGGCATTTGGTGTGTTGTGTGAGGATTGCTTTTGAGCTTGAGAAAGGTTATGAGCTTGTTGCCTTGTATGTGAGAGAGAGACCTCTTTGACTTGGGAGATTTGCTTCAAAGGTGAATGCTTGGAAGACATGCTGGCTGGACCCTCTAGAGAAGGACTCAATGTCAGGACTTCGGTTGTACCTTACTCTATTTTCTGATTAATAAAGATAGATGACTACTTTTATGGTTCCATTTCCATTTATCCTATGAATGATTAATGTAAATTGTATCCTTCCTGACTGATACATAGTTGTTTTTAGTAGATTTTACGCTCCTGTTTGCTCTCTCTTTGCTTGTGCAGGTGTCCGTCCGCAAGGATAGTGGAGGACTGTGATCGGCTGGAGTGAAGGAGCGAGAGGATCATCTCTTCGACAAATGTAGCGTTGGAATCCAAGTAGGTTTCTTTTACCCACTTTTTAATTACAACTAGGAACCTGCAGTGTAGCATTGTTTGATTGTTGCTAGACCCCCTTTGGGCTAGTAGGGATCGCCTCTATCCGTAGAGGGGATTTACCTCTCCAACACTGACCATGCTACAATTAGATATTTAATGAATAAGCCTGATGTGAATTCTCATATTATTAGATGGTTACTTTTCTTGTAGCATTTTGATTTGACTATCGTTGACAAACCAGGTAAAGAAAATGTTGTTACTGACTTCTTGTCTAGATTGGATTTGCCTGCAGGTGAAGGAGGAACAGTGGATGACCAGATGCTAGATGAGCATCTATTTGCTATCTCATTAATCTCCCCGTGGTTTGCTGATATAGCGAACTATCTGGTGTCAGCACAGTTCCATCCACATCTATCCTCAAAGGAGAAGAGCAAAATCATGAGGAAAAGTGCCTCATTCACTTGGATCGGGGGCAACTTGTTCAAACTTGGTCCTGATCAGATCTTAAGGTGTTGTCTAAGGGAGGAGGAAGTCTTTGACATCCTCCTAACCTATCATGATGGGCCTTGTGGGGGACATTTTGCAGCCAAGAGGACTGCCTTCAAAATTCTACAGGCAGGCTACTATTGGCCCACTCTTCATCAAGATATCAGAATATATATCAGCCAATGTGACCAATGCCAAAGGATGGGGAAACCAACTCCAAGGGATGAAATACCTCTCTAACCTCAAGTGACTCTTGAGCCATTTGAGAAGTGGGGTATGGATTTTGTGGGTCCTATCAACCCTCCTTCAAGGGAAAAGTCTTACATCATTGTGTGCACAGACTATCTGACAAAGTGGGAAGAAACCAAGGTAATCAAAGTAGCAACAAAAGAAAAGGTGGCTGGGTTTTTAAGAGAAAACATTTTCTACAAATTTGGCTACCCAAGAGAGTTAGTCACCGATCAAGGAAGCTAGTTCACCTCCAACTTGATTGAAGACTTGCTTGCTCATCACAAGGTCAAGAATAGGACTTCCACCCCATATCATCCTCAAGCGAATGGGCAAGTGGAAGTCACCAATAGAACATTAGAGGAGATTTTGACTAAGGTGATGAGCAGCAGCATAAAGGATTGGGCAGATCACCTGGTTGAGGCCACTTGGGCCTACAACACCACTTGGAAGACCAAAACCAGTTTCACACCTTATGAGCTAGTCTATGGGAAGAGAGCTTTGCTGTCAATCGAGTTTGAATACAACACATTGAGGATGGCAGCTCAGCTAGACCTAGATCTCAGCCATGCTCAACAAGAAAGGTTAATGCAGCTGAATGGGTTAGATGAACACCGAATGTAGGCCCTCCTCCACTCAGAAGTGATTCCTCAGAGGAAGGTATAGCATGATCGGCACCTCAATGACAAACAATTCCATCCAGGAGATTGGGCGCTGCTATATGATTCTAGACATAAGGATTTCAAAGGGAAGATGAGGAAAAGCTAGCTAGGACCATATGTAGTGGAAAAGTCTAATTACAATGGTTTTTTCCTTATCCGAACTATTGATGAAAAAGCCATCCCCATGCTCGTCAATGGGCATCAACTAAAGATCTACAGGAAACCCCTTTCCATGCAAGCATTCGTCAAAATTGTGGAAAAATCAGTGTTGGTCATAGAGAAGGGTTTTGCCTTTGTTTTGGGCACACCCTGAGCATCATTATGTATAAAAAAAAAAAAATGCAATAAAAAGATCCTTAGGTGAAAACCTTTTTGAGGCGCCCAAGGCAGATAGTAGGGGTGAAAACCTCATTGAGGCTCTCCTGCTGTCTCTCTGAAAAAAGAATTGGAATAAAAAGATCCTTGGGTGAAACCTTTTTGAGGTACCCAAGGAAGATGGTAGGGGTGAAAACCTCATTGAGGCGCTCCTACTGTCTCTTAGAAAAAAAAAATAGAGAAAAAAGAAAAAAAAAAAAGAAAAAAAAAGAAGAAGCAAGAAACAGAGAAACAATAAACAAGCTGATCTCTAGAAAGTCTTGTAGGTTGTAGGAACACAGTGCAAAAAGGAGGCCTCTCAACTCAAGGAAAAGGGTCCCTATCAAGATAACAGGCAGTCTCACATACACTCCCTCCATGAACACTCATTTTTCCAAGGTTTGGACACAATCTGGTCATGGTTCAACCTTCTACAGGAAGCTACAGGACTTTCTACAGGAAGTTCTGTATTTCTACAGGAAACATCCTGTAGAGCTTTTGGGCGGGCCAGAATCGATTATAGAGAAGGATTTGGAGCTTGAAGCCCGTTGAGGAGGCATGAAAACACTCCTATCTTCCATCCTCCACTCGTTTCACCTCCTTTCACCACCATTGCTCTCATCTGGTTGAATATACCTGCACATGCATACTAGAACCCTGTTTTTTCAGATAAAAATTTTCTTTTTTCAAATCAAAAATAAGGCATTCTGAGGCTCGCACACTTCACCTGTCAAGGCGATCTCAAGACCCTTCACCTGTGAACATGACTCCATTTATTTCAGCATGCACCTCAAAAGGAGAAACGGCTACAGGATGTCCTACAGGAATCTTGTAGCAGCTGATCCAGCTGGAGCACATGCCATGAAGACACCAGCAGCTCACAAAACCGGTGCATGTAGTATTCACCACCAGGGAAACGGGTCTCAAAGTCTCGTAGCCAGCAGCAGCCAATGAAGAGGAGCTCCACCACCTGTGCACAATGCAGCAGCATGCAGATCCAGCATCCCTCATCCCGAAACCTGAAAAAAACCACGTCCACGGCCGCACAGGTAAGTGGCTAACCTTATTTCGTCAAATTACATAAGCTATACTCTGAATATGCATGAATGTGAGAATAGACGGATTGAACAAGTCTGGTTTCCATTCAACTGGCCAACACAACCAGTCAGGCGGCCTCGTAGGATCTGAATGGGCTTGGTTATGTCAAAAAGTCGGGTAATTGACACGTGGGAAGTGTCCAGTCGGGAAGAAGTAGCGGTATGACAGGAATGGTGGCAGTGAATGTAGATAGAAGAATTCAGCAGTCAGGGGTACGCTGGGGAATGATAGCCATGACGTTCGCCAAAGGATTAGCGGGGATAGCTCACACCCGCGCCATGAATTCTGCAACATTTCAAAATCGGCGAGTTGAATACTTATGATGCACTGCAGTTATTTATTCTCACAACTGTTTTGCAGCTGAGTACGCATTCTCCTCCTCTGCAAGTTGTTAGCCCGAGTTCTCAGTCTTTTCAAATGTCCTGCTACCGCTCAGACTAGTCCTGCACCACCGTAACCTCCTCCAGAAGCCAAAAATGGTTTCTACAGGAAATGGCGCTACAAGAAACTCACCACACAAAGCAGCGTAGACTGTTCACATCGACGGTGGCAATTTTTAGTGAGGTAGGCAGAACTTAACCTTCCCATGCAAATAATTCCAAAGGTGGTGAATTCGACATATTGAGGGGGGTAGGGAAATGTGAATGCAAGTCTGTCTGTGAAGTCAAAAGCCTTTTTTTATCACTGCCCGAAATTGTCTTCGTGGTCTGCATGCGAGGTTTCCTCCACGATTGAATGAAAATCCCTCCTGTAGAAATTGAGACACTGTCAAGGCACTGGTAAAAATTGTAAATTTTATATGACTGTGTGTATAAGGGAGACGTAGCTCTGCGCTCCATGTGTAAAAAAAAATTCCCAAAGTCCTCCTTCTGTATACGAGCAGGCAAGTTTAGCACAGGGTAATTGACACAGATATTTTTTTTACGCTCTGAGAAGGAAATACACCCAGAACTCCCTGTCTGCTTGAAATCACGAACAAACACAGAGTTTTTACCATGCCGAGAGGGTTCATTAGAAAAGAACCTTCGGACTCCAAGAAATTACGGGAAACCCCTGAGGTGGTGGATTTGTTTTCTCGTGCACACTGGATGTCATTCTGTGACAAGCTTCAAGGTCACGATGATGAAATTGCAGAAGAATTCCTCAGGTCCCTGAAGCCGAAGTCAAAGACATTGGCCATTGTCAACTTCAGAGGATGGACCCTCAAACTCACCCTACAACTCATCAGCAGAGTAACTTATCTACCAATGAGGGTACCCTGGGATAAGGAGGAGAGGAAGTTGGGTTAGAAAGCTAAAAAATAGTTCTTCTTGCCAGAGGAGAAATTCTCAGAAGACAATAATGGAGTTCGAAGAACTAGCCTACAACCGTTATGGAGTGAAGTCAGCCTCCAAATTATGAAGTATATTACATGTGAGGGGAAATTTATCATCGTGTATGGCTATCATTTCCGGTTGCTCACAGAACTCAAGCACCACATGGACCTACCCTCAGAGAAAAAATTGAGCATTCCTTACTTCCTGCTACAGTCCATGACTGAGTGTGCCACCAAACTGAGAGAGGGGACACCACACTAGGTAGCACATCATGGGCTTATTAAGCTCCTCATGGAAGATGCACTCCACACTTTCACTGTCCCTCTCTCATGGGAAATTTTTTGGAATATGTTGAAGGATGATGACATCCAAGTCTTGGCTGAGGAGCTCACTTCCTCCAGCAGCGAGGAGAAGGAGCATACTTAGGCAGACAAGAACGCTAAAGAACAAGAAACCCCAGGAAAAAAACCGAATAACGAATAGAAAGGAACATAAGAAAAGGGGCAAGCTTCCAAAATAGGGGGTGATAAAATTGCACCAACACCCAGGGAGAAAAGACTACAGAGCAGGGCATAATGGACTGAGAAAGTCCAAGTTAGTAAGGGCACCCCTAAGGCAACCTCAGCCAAGCAGGCTAAAATAGTGCCCTTGGCTTCTACAGGAAAACAGCAGACTATTTCTACAGGAAGTTTAAAAACGGCCTCTACAGGAAGCCAGAATGCAACCTCTACAAGTCTTTCTACAGGAAGTCTGAAAGAAGGACAATAGAAGGAGAAGTCAGCCAAAATTCTAGCTAGGGAGGCAGCAGCTGTGCTGGCCACCCGAAGTACCTCTCCCAAGCCAAAAGAGAAACGAAAGAGGGAGACTCCTCTATATTTTAAAGCGAGAAGGAGTGTCAGGATTAAGATTGGCAGACCCCAGCCTCCATCAAAAGAGACAATCACAATTGTGGATACTCCTACCAGACCAAAGGATAGGTCCCCCTCCAAGGCATCCATTACTTATGAGTGGGGGAGCCCGAAAACATCCTCATGGAGGGAAAGAATGGAGAAATTGAGCTCAGAAGCCTCTCTACAGGATGTTGAGGGTATTCTATAGGAAACTTTGGCTAGGTTGAAATAAACTAAGTAGATGGAGGAAGGAGAAGACAAGTCACCACAGGAGGAGGAGAAGACCGTTGTCATCATGGAACCAAGCTCCTAGCCCAGCATGGGATCTTATTATAACTTTTTGGAGGCCGGAAAAATTATTCCTCAAAAGTTCACAGTGCTATTGTTCTAGCACTAGAGGAAGAAGGAGTACGAACCCACACTTGGCTGAGGATCACTAAATCCAAGGGGGTAGTAGATATAGGGCCTCTAGAGGAAAGGCTCAAGGAAATGAAAAGGGAGTTGGCAAGAGTAAGGCATGTGGAAAGCTCCCAACAAGCTAAGTTAAGAGAAGAGAATGAGCTGCTTAGACAACAACTCCAGCTGCAGGGACAAAGAAAAGGAGAGGACACAACAGCCAAGGACCCCTCAGCAGAACCTCAAGAAAAAGAAGGGATGCAAGCTGGTCTTGAGGAGCTTAACCGGAAGCTATAGGAAAGGGAATTGCAAGCAGGTATAGAGATACAATCTCTAAAACAACAGGTGTAAGAAAAGGAGGCACAACTAGCCTGCATGGCCATTTGGGCAATGGAAGCTCTGCAATGTAGGCAGCTAGCCAAATCCTATGGCTTGTACCTAAGGGATCAGTGGCTGCAGTTCTAAATCAACACATTGGAACAGAGGGGTATCTCCCACATCCAAAACCCCCAACAATTCATGGGTTTATGTAACACCAGTTCATTGGAAGATAAGGCTAAGATTTCAGAGTTTTACCTCCATAATTTGGACCTTCCAAACATCACCTCGTGGGGCCCCAACACAACAGTAGGGGACATGCAGCTGATGGCAATGACTTCATGGTTAAACCACGAAGAAAAGAGAGCGGTTGAGGTCAGGAATGTCATGGACCAGGAGCTACATGAACCATTGCTGATTAGAGTAGAGCCAGGGGACCCCACAACATTGATATCCACTCACCAGCACCAGCAACCAACTCTCAGGCTTTATTAGAGTACATGGATCGCCAGTCCCAGGCCATATCACACTTCGAGGATATGGATCGATTATTAGGGGACAATTGTGTTTATGCTTGCACCCGTAGGTGGAACACATTGTCCCACAGCCTCAAAATCTGAGAATATCACACTCCAACTCGAATGAGGGAGACCTTGGCATGAGTGCCTCTCTACAAGAAGTTTGTGCAGCACCTCCAGGCTAATTGGATAGGCCTTAAGCTAAGTCCACGCTTGCTTTTGGGATTGTTAGAAGGAGGCATAGAAGAGGAAGAACATAAGCAGTGGGGAGAGGTGGAAAGGAAGGTCGGATTCCATGGCAGTGTGAAGGACACTACTTCAGAAGCCTGGGATGTGACAGTGGTGATTAAAGCAATGAAAGACGAGGTGCTGGACTAGTTGCTCAGAGGATGAGCAAACCTTTTAGCAGGGGGGTGATGATGAGCCCCAAAAGTGGTAACTTGTTGGGATCATTTGGCCTAATTATCCTTGTTCAGTCCTTGTTCAATCCTTCATTTTCCATAGCTTATGCATTATTTTCAGTATGATTATGTCATTTGTATGAATAAGGGTAGTCACTCTTCCTAGGTGGCTAACACGTGCTTATTTTAGGTTTTTTGACACATGTTGGAGTAAAACCGAGCAATCATGGGCAAAAAGACAACCAAGCGTGAGGTGAGGATTCATAGGGGAGTTGTCTATGGCATTAAATAACCCTTCCTCAGGATCTTCACCCCCAACTCCGAGCTCCAAAGACCACCAAAACTGAATCTAGAAGGCAGCCAAGCAGATTTGAGAAGGGACTGTCTAACTCACAGTTAGGACTGCCGAGTTCCACAGATTGAGGAGGCTAGCTAGGGCCCTCGTGATGTATAAATGTTGAGGCCTGAACCTTCGTAAGGGACTTTTGAAACCATTTCATATTTTGCACCATAGTGGTGCTAGCTTTACTTTGTTCTCTTATAGCCATTTTTGGCATCACTCTTATGACTATTTTTTGATAATGAGAAGCAGTTCGATTTTATATCAACTCTGAGTTTTCCAAAGGACCCATAGCTCTCAAGGTTGGGCCCAACCTGAGAGCCTAGGGCTTTGTTTCTGTACTATTACT
Organism: Pinus taeda; assembly: GCA_000404065.3. Classification (NCBI taxonomy): domain Eukaryota; kingdom Viridiplantae; phylum Streptophyta; class Pinopsida; order Pinales; family Pinaceae; genus Pinus; species Pinus taeda. Next base: position 110,846 of record APFE031637826.1, read on the forward strand.
TTTCCTTTATGCATCATTGTTTCCCTTTATGCATTTGAACGTATTTCTGTTAGGCAGATTTAGTTATGTTTCTTGGAGAGATCACTGTTTATGAATAGAATTGCTTCAGGTTTTTTGGTAATATAATAAAATAAAAAGCTCCAAAGAAAAGGGACAACCACACTCTCGGTTTCATCTCATCCTTATTGGATTAGGGGCTGGAATTGAAGAAACGGTGTTGCCCCAACAAAAAAACTAGTTTGCTTGACCATGCAATCCTTAGTGTACTGTTTTCCTTTGCAGAAATTAGTGATGGGTTTAGAGCTCTGAAATGTTTCTTTGCATAGTTGATGTACATGGTTTTCTTTCCAATAAAGCTATTGTTCATTCATGATTTTGATAGGTAGACTAGCTTAGCTAGGACTTTGATCATTTGCAAGACTTTGTTGATTCGATTAAACGTACACCGTGCAGGGCATCTCCACCACTCTTTCATCCACCTAAAACATCATTTGAGCCACCTATTCCATCTCCTAGCTGGGTTCCTCGTCTCCCATATGTCCTTTTTTCCACGTAACCCTACCTTCTTGCTCAATCATTGCCTTAGCCTTCTTCAAGCCAAGTTAGCCTTCTACACCTTCTCACCACTCCACCCACCAGTTTCTGGGTTACTTCAGGCCCCTACCCTACCTCCTTATCCATCCATGCACCTTCCCTCACTCACCCATTCTCTAAAATCCACTTTTTAAACATCTTGTAGAAATTTCTGAACATCCTGTAGAAATCTCTGAACATCCTATAGAACCCCTCCAGACTTCCTGTAGAAGCTCACAAATGAGGTTTCTTGATAGCCAAACTTTGTGAAACTCTCTGGAAGGGTGTTGGGTACTCCTTAGATCCTCTCTAAATCTTCTCAAACTTTTCTAAGCATTCCTCCTCCTTGATCCACCCCTGCACAGCCAAGAACAGTGAAAACATATGCATGATAAAACCTGACAACTTAATCAAAAATACGAAAAGATGTTTTCTCCAGATAGACATAGTCTAGAAACATGTATTTTACCTTCATTGAAGTAATAACATCTCTTTTAGTAGTTTGCAGTTTCTTCTTTGCATCAGTAGGACTAGCTGGTAGAATTAGGGTTTGTTAGGGTTTGCACTTTCCTTCAGTTTTTCAGTCTCTTTTCACAAATAGATTAGCTTCCTTCGAGTTAGCTTTCATCCATCAATTAAAAAGCTTCTTCTAAGAACTCATAGAAGTTTTCTTAAGCCCCTAGCGGACTTGTTCCATCTGACCAAGTGACAACTACGACAAGAGCTAGTACTTGTGCATACAACACCATCGCTTCCAAGTTTGTTATGAACGACCGGGTTGATAAAAGTAAAGAAGGGAGTCCCAAGGGTTGCAGCATTATTGCTGCAATACTGGAGCCCACCAATATCAACATCTATTTTGAGGTTAGAAAATTCCTCATCTAAAGTTAAAAAATTGTTAATCTGCTTATCACTGTTAAAAACCTGCTAGTTCTTAAGATTATCAGGGATTGCTGGTATGTGCCTAATCTTAGTAGTATACTGATTATTAGGTTGAAAACGTAATTTGTAGGTGCTGGAAAACATGGCCAAGCTGTGGGCTTGCATGTTGTTTTTTCTAGGGATAGTTGCAAGCTGGGTCTCCAAAAAATTGTTAAGGATTTCTATCACTGTTCCTCTGTAATATCTTAGTGTAGGATCCCTGGTTGAGTAAGTTCCTCTAATCTGTTTAATTATTAATTCTGAATCTCCCATGATGGACACCCTTATAGCTCCTAATATTTTAACAAGTTTAAGACCTAACAAGAGAGCCTCATATTCTATCATATCATATTCTATCATATTATTGGTGCATCTAAAATTTAATCTGTAGGCATGGCCTTCAGCATGATCATTTTCTAAATTGTACACCCAATCTCCTACTCCTGCTCCTAGTTTATTTACTAATCCATCAAACTCTAAATGCCGAAGGATTTCATGTACATAATTTGTTTATGGGGTAGTTGGAACTTGTTTAACCATGGAATTTGGGTTTTCATTGTTATTTGATTTTTCTTTGTTGTTTGATATTTCCTGAATATGAACAGTTGTTTTTTATTTTTCAATTTCTTTTGGTTTTGCTGCTAAAACATCTAAAGTATTTGAAGGACTCGCTTCTGCATTGTAAAGAATGAAAGAATCCATATCAGAGTGTATTGAGCAAATGGGGAAATTTTGGGGTTTTTCATGACTACTAACTACATATTTCATCAATGTTTCTCAGTATAGTTTCTTGGGTTGTCCAAAAACTGATATAGTGGCATATGACATATCTAGTTGAAGAGATCCCTGAAGCTCAGTACCCCAAGATCTTGAAAACAGCATGCCATATTTGGGTGGTATATTAGCTATCACTATGTCCATTAATATTTTTTTTGCAGGATATTGAATCAATGAAACACAAAAGCCTTTTATCAATCCTAAACATCTCACTTGGCTAGAATCAAAAGAAAACAAATCTTTGTATGGTCTACTAATGTCTAGGTCTAGCTTTTCCATGACATATTTGGGCATAAGATTGTAAGATGCACCCGATTCAAACATGGAATTGTGAATAATCTTATCATGTATGTTTAGGCTAACATAGAAGGGAGGAATTCCTCCTTCCAATGGTTTCCCATTCACTTCTGGGCCAAAGACTAACTCGAGATGATCATCATAAAGATCAACTAAGTCTTCAATTCCAATAATTTTCAGTGATCTATTGATTTGAGTCCGATAAACATCATCTTTAGCTAATTTAGATAACGAAACAAAAATTTCCAACTTGCCAACTTCTTCTAGATTAAAGGACTTTTCTATTTGAGCTTTTGGATTTCGAACAACTGTGTTTTCTATGTCTTTCTCCTTTTTAGGGTTAGAGTCATGATTTGTTGATTCTCCTAAGTCAACCTTTAAAGGTTCTTCCATAGTTTCCATGGAAGGAATGGAAGTGGAAGGTTATTTATTGTTTGGTTGATTATCAGAGACATCTTCAATTATGGGGTTAGCAGGGGTGGCGTTCGGTCTAGAAAGATTTTGCAAAGGTTTGTTTATTGTCTTACCTTTTTTGGGCTGATTTTGGACAGTTTTCTTGTTTGCTTCAGGGACATCAATTTTCCTAACTCTTAGATTGTATTGCTTGTGTAACTCTATGCTAGACATCTGATTTCATCTTAAACTAATACTCTTTACCTGTAACTAATACTCTTTTCTTGTTCACGAGTATTCATCCTTTTTACCAAAATTTATTGTGGTAAATATTTATATTTACCTCACTATTTACCATGGTAATTTATAGGATGTCAGTCATGTTGGACCATCAATCATCCTTTGGTATTCTTCTTTTTGTCAGCTTCCTGTAAATTTCATCTACTTCTGTATATTTCACAAAATTAGGTTATACTGCGAATAAGTTCTTTACTTCATGTTCAATGAAAAAGAGGTTCTCTAAATTGTCATACAATACCTTTCCTATTGGTAATTGTTTGGTCAATTTAGTATTCCTAAATTGATATCATTAATTGTCAACCCGGGGCTCGTAAGCTGATGAAGTGAAGGTGTACTATATGTACTTAAGCAACCTCTTAAAGCTTTTTGTTGTTTGGGGGTGTTGTTTGTGATTATTTTATCTTCCTAAGATGGAGTGATGTATTTGTAAACAAATGAGTGATGGTGTGTGTGGAGTGAATTCTAAATGAGTGAGGGTGTGTGATTAGTGGTTTCTAACTATTTGCTGAAAAGGAAGACTTTGAAGGAAATGAATTAAAATAAACTGAAAGCAAAGAACCACTTTCTAATGGTATTAGACACCATTCATGCTGCTGCAAAAATAAGAAAATCACTTAAAAGACCGATGATAATGTTTATCTCTTACTAACTCTCTGCCTCTAACACATAGTACTGTGTAAGACACGATTAAGAAGTAGCTAAAAGTAAGTCTAATAAATGATG